>CM073773.1:44937472-45191248 GCA_037158775.1 Hetaerina titia | reverse complement strand
TAAAGCAAATAACCTATTGTTCCATATAATCTTGCAATAGGAGTACAAATAATTTAGTTCACAAGAATTTAAAGCAATGCAAATGATAAAGCTGCCAAGGAATTGAGTTTCCAAATTACTCTTAATGTTAAACTGGTATGTTAACAGCTAGTGAAACTTATTTGATAAAGAAACTTTTTCTATTAGCAAATGAATATAACTAAAATATTGTAGAACCACATTTTTCAATTCCTTTCGGAACCAATACAAATTACAATAAAGCAGTTTCTGGTGTGACTTGGTCGAAAATCTTCATATTGAAACTGAAAAATAAACAACTTGGCTTTTCCACACATGGTATAACATCATCAGATGACGATGTTATACCATAACGAAACCTAGGTAGGGAATAAAAAATTTTCTCTGTGGAAAAGCCAAGTTGTTTATTTTTAATTTTCAAAACAAATTACATTGATAATAATCCTCTGCAAACATTGGTAGATAATGTGATTATCCTTCTTGAAAATTGCAGTTTCTCCCTGCAAATCTATTATTAACCTTACCATTAGGAATAGAAAGATTTGTGTGTATATTATTTTTCTGAACAAAAATCAACAATTTGAAGCATAAAATGGACTGACATATGCCTATTAGACTATTCTGCAAGACTATTCAAACTGTTTTGCATATGCTTTGCAAAATATTTGTTGTAAAAATGTAATCATATGAGTATTTAAGGTGAATTTTTCATTGTTATTACCTGCATCATGGACAAATTTCTATTTATCAACACATTTTTTTTAATCCATAACTACTTTATACCAGCTTCAGTTATTTGATATTTATGCCCACCATGACAGCTGAATCTTCTATTTCCATATAATTGTATAATGTTCCTAGGAGAATACGCTTGGATACTGCTCTTTGTACTGCCTTTAACAGCATTAATTTTCATTAGGGAGGTAAAAAAAATGTTTAAATGTCAATGTCCCAACTATTCATTTGCTGCACCTTGATGAGACAATTTTGTGTATGGCAAAAAAGTGTAATTTAAAATATAAAGAGATGTCTTGGAAAATGGCATTCATGATTCAAGTTTTGGATTTCAATGTTTAGGATCCACAGTTCTATCCGCATAAGTTGAGGTCACAAGAAATCTCAATGAATGGATTGTTCAGAATCAGGAGATGAGGGTAAATGGAAAGTTTAAACCTTAAAAATTGAAAAATTTCAGTGCATAATGAACATATAGTGAGTGACTTCATTAAAAAAGTTACTGTCGCAGCATCTCCCACAGTTTCTTGGAATTTCAAATTGAAATACGAGTCTTATCTGCCTGGGATAGCATATCCCTCACCTGTCATGACTTGCATTTCTGTTATTCTACATATGCATTTTGAAATACCTAGTTGGGGTTGTGTATAAAGAGAAGTCTAGTAAAATACTAAAACTATTATTGATATTTTTAGTTTGAATTTACAGTGTGGCATAATTCAGTCTTTATTTCAGCATCAAGAAAAAATTATGTGCAAGGGATTCACCTATGTGAGAAATGGTTTCAGCTTGTTACTTATTAGCTATTGCTGAACTTTGATATGAGAGTCAAAACTCTCTCTAAGCTGTCATTCAGTACATGATGTGTCCGGAAAATAATGCAATTATTTTTTCTGGTGCTTCTATTGATCCTAGTACGTTCAGACTGGTTGGTCCAGTTGGGGGGGACTCTTAGCTGTTTAGCACTGCCAAGCACAGTTCAGTTTGAGCTCTAGGAGCATCAGGATCACTATTTTCATGAAACTCCTGATATTGTACGTGTCAAGAAGTCAACACTCAAACAACAGCATATGATCAAGTTCTGTGCACAATGCAAAAAAAATGTCTTACCAACACTTACCAAATTATTCAGTAATCCTACAAGAACCGTAATTTTTTGTATTCTCTAGTTTCAAGGAGGTTGAAGTTATTTAAGGAGGGACAGGAAGAGGTGGACTGTGAATGGTGTGGACAACCATTAACTAGGAAAAGTGATCAAAAAAGGTCATTTGTTCATGATCTTTTGAATACCAACTTTCAAAAAAGTTTGTGGATGATGGGAAAGATGGTGGTGGAATATTCCAAGAGACAACTTTGAATCTTCTTTGAATTGATATCTTGAATTAAATTATTTTACATATATTTGTAGGGGTATTGTTTTTTAAGCAAATAAGATAGAAATAATCCGGATATCTGGATTAATTTATTCAGGATATTAATCCTTATGTACACAATGTTGTAAATTAAAGGTTTCAATGTGGTTTGCTTTACTTCAGGAAGCCATAGATTAAAGAAACTTGTAGTATGGAAAAGATAGAAGCTTCCAGTGTGATTAAGTTCCTACATTTGAATGGTTACAGTTCCCAGCAAATACACATTGAATATATATATATATATTTAAACACGAAATCCCGCCACACGGCGAACAAATATTCATTGACATAGAAATAGAGATAAGGAAATGGGAAAGGAACACACATAAAGGACAAACACAAGAGAGTTGGGGAAGGCGGACTTGAGCAGATCACAAATGTAAAAATATTTTCCTACATTTGTGATCTGCTCAAGTCCACCTTCCCCACCTCTCTTGTGTTCGTCCTTTATGTGTATTCCTTTCTCATTTCCTTATCTCTATTTCTATGTGAATAAATATATATGCCGGAATATTTTGTGAGATCAGTGTTAGTACCTATTCCAAAAAAGGTAAAGGCTACATCATGTGAGGATTGCAGAAAAATAAGCTTGATATCCCACACAGCTAGAGTTTTTCTCAGGATCATCAACAAAAGGTTAGAGAGTAAGGCAAATGATTACTTATGGCATGACCAGTTTGGGTTTAGGAAGGGAAGAGGTACGCATGATGCCATTGCAGTAATGAAATCACTAATTGAGAGGAATAATCATGACCACAACACAACACAAATGTCACAAATGGAACACAAATGACATCATTCAAGCAGTGGAACAATGATTTTCAACAAAATCTCTTGAGTTCTACAAAGATGACCTTCAAACGATCAAGAAATTCTGGGAGAAATGTATAACTCTGGTTGGTAGCTATGAAGTAAAGTCTTAAGAATAACAAATATCAGTCAAGTAAGTTTATAGGGTAGATTCTTCATTTCTTCAAGAAAATTGATTGTGATTTAAAGTGGGTAATTGGTGTCAAGGTCATTGAAATGACCCTCACGATTTGTAGCCTTACCCCAAGGATTGATCATTGACTTCATGTGGATTGTGAAGCTTGAACTGTATCTAGAAATCATCTTTAAGAAGTCCTTAACAAATCACAAGGTTTCTAGTGACTGGAAAATGACTCATGTAACACCTATATTTAAAAGTGGAGAGAAGGGAGGAGTAGAGTAATTACAGACCTATTTCCCTCAAATCTATATTATGCATGACCATGGAACATATAATTTTTGGTATGATAATGGGACTCCTATAGTTAAGAGTTATTGAAGAAAAACCAGCACAGTTAAAATGGGTAGATCCTGCTAGACACACATTGCTCTTTTTGTTCATCATATTTTGGGTTCAAGAGAAAATAATGCTGCAGTGAATGCCAATTTTATAGACTTTGAAAAAACCTCTGACAAAGTATCTTATCATAAGCTACTCTCAATGCTAGAAGCCTATAGCAGCTAGAATGAAAACATCCTAAGCTTGATTAAAGACTATTTGTATAGTGGCAGGCAAAATATAGTAATAGATTATTTTACCTCTAATACAGTAGAAGTCACTTCAGTTGTTCCCCTAGGGAAGTATTGTTGGACCATTATCATTTCTTCTTTATATTAAGAAAATTAACTTAGTGATTGATAGTAAGTAATACACCCTTATTTGCTGATGATGCAGTGGTTTACAGAGATATCCATAGTCCTAAGGATAAAGTATGTAGCTTTTGCAGATGACCTTATTGCAATATAGCATTGGTGCAGCACTTGGCAATTAGAGTTTAACTTAAAAAGATGTGCGGGGATGATATTTTGGAATTGGATTATTTCTCCCCAGAACCCCAGCCATATCTAAAACAATGACATAAAAACTGTATATTTGATTAAATACTCAGGCATTACCTTTATTTAAACCTCTCTTGGGCAAAACAGGCATAAGGAATATGTGGAGTATCTAGCAGAAAATTGGAAGTTATTAGAGAAACATTGGGAAATGCAATGAGAAGGTTAAAGGGTAATGCTATCTTTTGTTAATTAGCCCTCATTTAGACTATTCTCCGAGTATATAGGATCCTCATGGAGTAGGGGTTGAGAGATGAATTAGATTGTGTCAGCATGGAGGAGCTGGGCTAATTATTTCCCTCCTTCTAACTAGCACCTCCTCTAATGGGTATAGGAAATGTAAATGCTTTCTCTTTTAGTTAGCATAGTGCATGTTTTAATAATGATTTACATAATTTGCATTATTTCTCATTTATTAATGCATTGTAACTAAACATTAAGAACAACTTAATTTTTCATGCTTTATGCTAGTGTGTTAACATCACCTGTCACAAACTCTGGGAATAGCATACAGGGTGTTAGATAAATAGAGACATACAGTGTTTGACTGCAAACATCTTGAGAAAGTACCTCCCCTATCTCATCTTAAAAAGTTGGAAAGATTAACATCCATAAAACTGACAATAAAGTTCACATATGTTCACATAGTTATTACCTTCCTTTGTCATGCTTTTAATTTCTCATCTAACCTCTCCAATAGTTAAAGCCAAACAATAAAAAAAGATTCAATTTTCCTCATTTATATACACGATGTAAAATCATTAGCCATTTTTCTTAAAATTCAAAGAACAGTGAGTACAGGGTTCGTCCAGAAAATAAGTGTACTGATTTTTTCCCGCCGCTCCAGGCGCGCCCAGCACCGCTCTGACGGGCTGCGATTGGAGGGGGGTATGTTGGCAAGCGACGCTGAAAAAGCCAGTCGGCTCTGAGCTGTGGTGTAGTGAGGAGCTCTGTTAACGCCAATCTCCACGCTCGACCCACGTCACGGAACGCGATGCCAAAGTTTTTGGAGCAGCGTTATTCCATCAAATTTGCGGTAAAGCTTGGGAAATCGTCTACCAAAACTGTCGGTATGATTAACCAGACTTACGGGGAGTCAGCCATGTCCAGAAACATGATCTTTCGGTGGCACAAGATGTTCGGGGAGGGGCAGAGAAGAGGTCGAGAGAAGAGGTCGACGACGAACCACGGCCTGGACGCCCATCAACGACACTCACCGACGAAAATGTGCGAAAAGTTCGCGATTTACTGAACTCTGATCGTCGTCTTAGTGTTCGGATGGTAGCAGAGCAGTGTAATGTGCCAAAAACAATAGTGAACGAGATTATTAGGGACCAATTACAGATGCGAAAAATTTGTGCAAAGTTGGTGCCGAAAGTGCTCAGTGATGATCAAAGACTCAATCGTTTGGAAATCGCGACACAACTTGCGGATCACTGCAAAAAGATCCACATTTTTTAGGGGACGTTTCTGTTCCCGAAGATAAAGAGGAGTTTGAAAGGAACACGATACGGGACTTAGGACGCCGTCAAAGAGGCCGTGACGACGTGTCTTCGAGAGGTTCCCGATGATGCCTTCGCGGGAGCGTTCCAGGAATGGGAACGACGCTGGAACAAGTGTATCGACTCACAAGGGTCCTATTTTGAGGAATATTAGCTTAAGATATGTAAAATGTAATAAATTTTTTTTCCTGAGCTCAGTACACTTATTTTCCGGACGAACCCTGTATATTACATCCATTTGAAAATGCAGTTACTCTTCAACTTTAAATACAAAAAAGTCCTTGAATATAACAGTTTGAAATATGATATACCATCATGTAAATATTGCTGTATCACTGATTACATATTAAACCAAATATCAAATAAATAATGGTATTAAAAGCATTGTTCAAAAGGAAAAATTTTAATCACTTCACAAATAATAGGATGAGATACTTTTACACACAGGTTGCTCAACGTATTTCTGATGATTTATAGATGCACAATTTCTTTTTCATTTCAGGTTTATTGGGGCCACAACAGCAGAGAAATCTTAGTACCTTGGACAATGGACTCACACAAAGATTTTTTCTTGATAAAATTATAAACATGGAAAATACACAGCTTTTTCCAGTATATATTGGCTCAAATTATGAGTACTATAACGAGGATTACTTTGATTATGAAAACCCAGACATTTCAGACAGTTTTTACCATTTTGAAGAAAGCCATGAGAGGTCATCTTGGGAAAGCGAAAACCCATTAACAGCAATAACCTACCCAAAGAGACCTCATCAAGAAACAAAGAACAAATACGATCATAAAAGTACAGAATACAATAGCGGTCACTGGCAGAAAAGTAATGAATACCACAGTGAAGAAGGTGGATATTCAAATGGTGATTGGTCATCAAATAGCAAATATCAACACAGTCATAAATCTAGTGAGGCTTCTTCATCACATTCTCATTCTTCATCTGAGGAAAACTACGGGCCAAAAACAACAACTAAGAAGCCACCAAAACTAAAACCAGCAAAACCTCCAATACCCTCAACAAAGGCCCCTCACACGAAAAAGACACCTAAATATGGTGGAGATGGTGGACATTCAAATGGTGATTCGTCATCAAATAGTAAAGATGAACACAGTCATAAATCTAGTGAGGCTTCTTCATCTCGCCCTCATTCTTCATCAGAGGAAAACTATGGGCCTAAAACAACAACTAAGAAGCCACCATACCCTAAGCCAGCAAAACCTCCAAAACCCTCAACAAAGGCCCCTCACACGAAAAAGACACCTAAATATGGTGGAGATGGTGGACATTCAAATGGTGATTCGTCATCAAATAGTAAAGATGAACACAGTCATAAATCTAGTGAGGCTTCTTCATCTCGCCCTCATTCTTCATCAGAGGAAAACTATGGGCCTAAAACAACAACTAAGAAGCCACCATACCCTAAGCCAGCAAAACCTCCAAAACCCTCAACAAAGGCCCCTCACATGAAAAAGACACCTAAATATGGTGGAGAAGGTGGACATTCATATGGTGATTCGTCATCTAATAGTAAAGATGAACACAGTCATAAATCTAGTGAGGCTTCTTCATCACACTCTCATTCTTCATCAGTGGAAAACTACGGGCCTAAAACAACAACTAAGAAGCCACCAAACCCTAAGCCAGCAAAACCTCCAACACCCTCAACAAAGGCCCCTCACATGAAAAACACACCTAAATATGGTGGAGAAGGTGGACATTCATATGGTGATTCGTCATCTAATAGTAAAGATGAACACAGTCATAAATCTAGTGAGGCTTCTTCATCACACTCTCATTCTTCATCAGTGGAAAACTACAGGCCTAAAACAACAACTAAGAAGCCACCAAACCCTAAGCCAGCAAAACCTCCAACACCCTCAACAAAGGCCCCTCACATGAAAAAGACACCTAAATATGGTGGAGATGGTGGACATTCAAATGGTGATTCGTCATCAAATAGTAAAGATGACCACAGTCATAAATCTAGTGAGGCTTCTTCATCTCACCCTCATTCTTCATCAGAGGAAAACTATGGGCCTAAAACAACAACTAAGAAGCCACCAAACCCTAAGCCAGCAAAACCTCCAAAACCCTCAACAAAGGCCCCTCACATGAAAAAGACACCTAAATATGGTGGAGATGGTGGACATTCAAATGGTGATTTGTCATCTAATAGTAAAGATGAACACAGTCATAAATCTAGTGAGGCTTCTTCATCACACTCTCATTCTTCATCAGTGGAAAACTACAGGCCTAAAACAACAACTAAGAAGCCACCAAACCCTAAGCCAGCAAAACCTCCAACACCCTCAACAAAGGCCCCTCACATGAAAAAGACACCTAAATATGGTGGAGAAGGTGGACATTCAAATGGTGATTCGTCATCAAATAGTAAAGATGACCACAGTCATAAATCTAGTGAGGCTTCTTCATCTCACCCTCATTCTTCATCAGAGGAAAACTATGGGCCTAAAACAACAACTAAGAAGCCACCAAACCCTAAGCCAGCAAAACCTCCAAAACCCTCAACAAAGGCCCCTCACATGAAAAAGACACCTAAATATGGTGGAGATGGTGGACATTCAAATGGTGATTTGTCATCTAATAGTAAAGATGACCACAGTCATAAATCTAGTGAGGCTTCTTCATCTCACCCTCATTCTTCATCAGAGGAAAACTATGGGCCTAAAACAACAACTAAGAAGCCACCAAACCCTAAACCAACAAAACCTCCAAAACCCTCAACAATGGCCCCTCACATGAAAAAGACACCTAAATATGGTGGAGAAGGTGGACATTCAAATGGTGATTTGTCATCTAATAGTAAAGATGAACACAGTCATAAATCTAGTGAGGCTTCTTCATCTCACCCTCATTCTTCATCAGAGGAAAACTATGGGCCTAAAACAACAACTAAGAAGCCACCAAACCCTAAACCAACAAAACCTCCAAAACCCTCAACAATGGCCCCTCACATGAAAAAGACACCTAAATATGGTGGAGAAGGTGGACATTCAAATGGTGATTTGTCATCTAATAGTAAAGATGAACACAGTCATAAATCTAGTGAGGCTTCTTCATCTCACCCTCATTCTTCATCAGAGGAAAACTATGGGCCTAAAACAACAACTATGAAGCCACCAAACCCTAAGCCAACAAAACCTCCAAAGCCCTCAACAAAGGCCCCCTACACAAAAAAGACACCTAAACATGGTGAAGAAAGTGGACATTCAAATGGTGATTCGTCATCTAATAGTAAAGATGAACACAGTCATAAATCTAGTGAGGCTTCTTCATCTCACCCTCATTCTTCATCAGAGGAAAACTATGGGTCTAAAACAACAACTATGAAGCCACCAAACCCTAAGCCAGCAAAACCTCCAAAACCCTCAACAAAGGCCCCTCACATGAAAAAGACACCTAAATATGGTGGAGATGGTGGACATTCAAATGGTGATTCGTCATCAAATAGTAAAGATGACCACAGTCATAAAGCTAGTGAGGCTTCTTCATCTCACCCTCATTCTTCATCAGAGGAAAACTATGGGCCTAAAACAACAACTAAGAAGCCACCAAAACTAAAACCAGCAAAACCTCCAATACCCTCAACAAAGGCCCCTCACACGAAAAAGACACCTAAATATGGTGGAGATGGTGGACATTCAAATGGTGATTCGTCATCAAATAGTAAAGATGAACACAGTCATAAATCTAGTGAGGCTTCTTCATCTCGCCCTCATTCTTCATCAGAGGAAAACTATGGGCCTAAAACAACAACTATGAAGCCACCAAACCCTAAGCCAACAAAACTTCCAAAGCCCTCAACAAAGGCCCCCTACACAAAAAAGACACCTAAACATGGTGAAGAAGGTGGACATTCAAATGGTGATTCGTCATCTAATAGTAAAGATGAACACAGTCATAAATCTAGTGAGGCTTCTTCATCTCCCCCTCATTCTTCTTCACAGAAAAACTATGGGTCTAAAACAACAACTAAGAAGCCACCAAACCCTAAGCCAACAAAACCTCCAAAGCCCTCAACAAAGGCCCCCTACACAAAAAAGACACCTAAACATGGTGAAGAAGGTGGACATTCAAATGGTGATTCGTCATCTAATAGTAAAGATGAACACAGACATAAATCTAGTGAGGCTTCTTCATCTCCCCCTCATTCTTCTTCAGAGGAAAACTATGGGTCTAAAACAACAACTATGAAGCCACCAAACCCTAAGCCAACAAAACCTCCAAAGCCCTCAACAAAGGCCCCCTACACAAAAAAGTCACCTAATCATGGTAAAGAAGGTGGACATTCAAATGGTGATTCGTCATCTAATAGTAAAGATGAACACAGTCATAAATCTAGTGAGGCTTCTTCATCTCCCCCTCATTCTTCTTCAGAGGAAAACTATGGGTCTAAAACAACAACTAAGAAGCCACCAAACCCTAAGCCAACAAAACCTCCAAAGCCCTCAATAAAAGCCCCCTACACAAAAAAGACACCTAAGCATGGTGAAGAAGGTGGACATTCAAAAAATCCTTCACCAATCCTTCACCAGATGCCAAAGCCAATTTTGAAGCCGAAAAACCCTCCAAATCCACCAACAAAGACTTCCTTCACAGAAAAGATAACTGAATATGGTGGTGAAGGTGGACATTCAAGAGGTGATAAGTCACCAGATAGCAAAAAGACACATTCAGATAAAAACAATGATGCTCTAACAACAAAAAAGTTACCTAATCCAAAGAAACGATCAACTAGATCAGCTAAGTCACACCACACAGATAAGATGACTAAATATGTTTTAAAAGATGGACATCATTCATATAATCTAATCTCATCTGGTAGAAGAGACTCATACAAAGATAAATCTCATGGGAATGATTCATCACATCCTCATACCTCATTGATGGCAATCATGGAGCCTGAAAGAGCCACAGAGATAGTACTGAAATCTAAACCAAAGAAACATTTACTATGGATGATTAAGCCATCCCATGAAGAAATGACAAAGAAACACAATGTGGAAGGTGGATATTCACATATTGCAGCATTTTCATATAAAAGAGATATACCCTGGGATGGTTCTAACAATAATAACCCATCCCATTCTGATACATCCTCTCCTCCAACAAAGAAAGTAACATTACCATTGAATGATCCTCTGGGAGATATGATGAAAGCATCATTAGAATCATCATGGATGTCCTTATCTTCTGAGGGAAGTGTTAAGTATTCAAAATGGAAATGTGTGCCACTTCCCTCCATTAAAATGAGGCAAGATCGGGATCATGACAGTAAGTTGAATGCTTTTGAAGTTGCTAATTCATAAGCTATAATATTCTTCTATAAGTAGCACACCATATTTCTGTGCACATGGTTTTAGTTTCTTCACATTTCATTGGTTTTCCATAAGGATTTTTCAAAGTCCTGTCATTCTTGTTATTTTTTGGTATTGTATTTCATGCAGTATGTACAGATTGTGGTGGCATGGAATATAATATCCAATCAAACCCTGAAATTCTCATATTTAGATTGTAAGAGTGCTATTAATGTATTACCATTTCTCATTTTTTTTCTGAAACACTCTTTAACTAACATTTTCCACTGATAACGTGCTCATCTGTTATATTTTCTTCATTACTATTTCCCTTTACATTTGAATGAATTTTCATTGATAGGTGAGAAAATCATTAGCGGAGATGGCACTGTCACAAGTAGGCTAAGCAATGTAATTTTTCTCTTGGCATCAATACATTTATTCTACTATCAACTTAAACTTCTTTAAAACTATAAACACAGTATTCAACCCGAAGGTCAGTTGGGTAGGTGATGGTAGAGGTCACCCAGTACTAAGCCCGACGACGTGTGAAATTCACACATCAGGGAAGGGGGGCCAGTTCCTTTCCCTGTGCTGGTTATGGTTTCCCAGGAAGATTTGCTACCCAAAAAATCACTTAGCTTGGGTGGAGCTGCAGGTGCCCAGATTGCCTTGCCCAGGAATCGAACCTGGGACTTTCTGGTCAGTAATCCAACGCTCTACCCCCTGGACTACCATGAATCACTTTAACTTCTTTAACACCCCATTTTTCATAATGAAGGTCTCAGATCTTTCAGATACCACCCATCTACCTCTTTCCTTGTCATCATGGCAGAGTTTGTACTAACTGAAAATAATTTAATTTGCAACAACTTCTTCATCCTTCTGATAAAGCATCACAATGGGCCAAGAACTGTTTTGGAATATGCCTACCTTTTTATCAGCATTCTGAAATCGCCTTCCTCCAATCATAACTTCTAAATCAATACTTTTGAGCCAACAATGTATCCTTTCTAAGAACACACAGTAAGGGCACTTTCTTCATTCATTCTGCCTGTCTACTCTTTTTTTTCAATATCTTTCACTTCTTCAATATCTGAATCCAATATCACCTTTCTAGGCACCAATGGCAACTGAATGTTGATCATGTTGAAAATAAGAGCAACATATTTGGTCAACTTAATATGAACAGAAACCAGTAATTTTTTCTTTTCTGCACTTGCCAGCCTGAACATAAAATGTTTCATGCCTTTTCTTCTCTTTGTCTGCAATAATCACACGAAACAATGCCCATTTTTTTCTATATGTACACTGATAACCCAAATCAAGTGCTGATTATATATGAGCATGTAGAAAATTTATTTTAAGAAATAATCCTCTCTCCTCTATGGCCAAGTATGATACTCATCCCTAGTCACTTAATTCTGAAAATTATACTTTCATCCACCTCATTTTGCTGGATAGCCAAAAACTTAGGAACATAAGAAAGAACTATAATCAATTAAATCCTTCTCCTTGGCTTAGTAGAAGAGCTTGTGTGTAGGGCATCATCCTATCATAACAAAGACCCCCTCTCATCATCTCCAGTTGACATCCCAACATTCCAAATACACTGCCAAAACAGTACATCTACTTAATACCCTATAAATTGCCACAAGGGCATGTGATAGAGGTTGTTAGGGCACCATGCATAATTAAGAAAAAAACTGCATGCAAAAGCCACAAATTTATACATTCCGCAAACAATACATAGTATGCATTCATGCAAAAACCCTTATACCCCACACAAATGCAAACACACAAACTACCAACTAACATACACATGCACCTACAAATATTCCTAATATCTTTGCTATGTTTAATTTTGTTCCGACTTGTAAATGACATGTTTTTAATATTTCTAAAATGACTTTAATTTCTTACTATTATGATTTCTGATTGTTTGGGGAATGAATGAGTATTTGTATCTGTACTGTAATGTATCTCGCTTATTTTATAATAAGTACTTAATTGATTTCCCATACCCAACCTCCTGACAATTCCTTGGGCCATAGTGTGATCCACCAAACTAAATCATTCTCTCCTCTTATAACTCAAACCAGCAACCTTGCACTCGATATCATTAGTTCACATATATGTTAAGGGGTATTATGTTTGGCAAATTGAGCAGACCTTAGTATCACCGCATATTTTGTAAATACAATCCAAGATAATGTGTCAATCTTTGAATCTGATTTTGCCATAAAAATATGCAGAATAGCTTAACATTTTTTGGGGAATTGTACTTTTTTCATTTTGAATGAAAATTGAAAACCACCAGAAAGAAAGTTCTAAGTACCTACCAGTTGAGCACTAAGAGAGATGAAGACTTAAGTTTTTGAGTTTAGTTTCTTCAAATGGAAAGTTGCTTCTTAACTGAATTTAGTGGGGCATCTAACTAGACTAAAAAATTATTAATTTAAAAACTGCATTGAAGTGGTGAAAAATATATTGCCTATCTCCTTGCACCAATTATTGCCTAATACTTGCACCACTTATAATCACTTAGTGTCCGATCAGATGAGTACTAGAAATGATTTTCCACATTGATTTTTAGCTGCTTAAATTATCTTCTTCAACCAAAACATTGGTCTCTCATGGAAAACACTTACTTATGCTAAGCTTACCTTGAACACATTTAAACAGCTTTCCTCACATTTATAGTCCCTTCAAAAACTCCATTGTTGAACCATGGTTTGGGTGACTTTTTTCAGCCTACCATCACTTTTTTCAGCTCTGCCTATTGAGGACTGGAGACATCACATGAAAAAGTGCAGTAACTCTAGGAAGCAGTGTTATTGCCCCTCCTATCCTTATCGTACCCTAGATGGAACATGCAACAACCTGGTTCATCCTAACAGCGGCATCACAGAAACTCCTTTCTCAAGAGTGGCATCTGCAAGATATTGTGATGGTGAGTTGCCATTCAATTCCAATCCATTCTACTTTAGTTTTAACAGTGTCATATTATATGATATTAAGAACATGTTGTGTATAGCCTTGATAAGAGTATAAACAGCCATAAAGGCATGAGAGATTTATTATATGGACCTGTTGGATGAAATGCTTCTACATATTTGAGAAGGGCAATCCCCTATTCATGGTTGCCGGAAAAAATATTCAGGTATTCTACAATAACCCATCTGGGTAATGAAAAAAGTAACTTAGTCTATACCATTAAAAACATTTGGATTGCTGAGATACAAATTTCTTCAGATCAGTGGCACTACCATTTATTACAGTGGAATATGACCCATTTGTTCATAAGTTTTGAGTAACCATGATCCAGTCAAGCTTATTGCTTATCCCTGGAGTATATGCATATATTAACCTATAGTTTTTAATACACAAATATATACTGAACTTTACATAACCCTAAATTATACACACATGATTGTTTTATCCATAGAATTTTCTCAAAGAACTATCCATTTGGCAAGGAGTAATCACTTAGTACATACATGCATACTCAAAATATAACTAGGCCTCTCTACTTTGCGTCTTTGCCAATGCAGCCATTCAATTTCTAAAATATATATGAGGCACTTAAATACAGTTAAACTGGAAGTTTTGTCTCTCTTTATGTATTAAGATGCTAAATATCACATCCAGAAATGGAAAATATTCTTGGACTAAAAATATTCTTTAAAATTTAAACTGAATTAGGTTCACAGCATGCTCACTCAAAGCACAAAATAGAATGATGGTTAGATTGAAATGCAGAATAAAAAAGGACAAGGTGATCCAGTAATATACGAAGAAAGATCTTTAGCCATAGTTATACATTTTACCTTCAGGCTTTCAATACTCAATAGCACATACAAATATAGCTTTCTAGTGCTGCGAAATTTATATCATATGGGCAAACAGGGAACCCAAACTATTGAAAACTGAATAGTCCATCAGTACTCCTCCTTCATTATGTTAAACTTTTTGGCTATCCGTTCATAGGTAAGGATCCATCGCATTACATTATTATTTTCTTTTCCAGGGAATTCACTTACCCAACCCAAGATATATGGTATTTTACTTCTAAAGCAATGCATCACAATTATTCATAAACTATAGAAATAATCATGTGTATATCAAAGCATATTTTTCTTGATTTATACGATACCCTTTTTTAATTACATAGGAAGGAGTAAACCTCGAAGGTCTGAGCTTGATCACAAGCCATTACCAAGCAGCAGAAAGGTTACATCATATATATTCAACAGCAAGCCTAACAAACACAAGCATGCCACACAACTTGTGGCCATTTTCTGGATTTTTGTGACCGAAGATATTTTCATGGTAAAAGAACGTGGTAAGATACAGAGAAAGTCTTTCATTTGCCTTTAGAAATTATTAGTACCAATACTATTATTTTCAGTATATAGCAAAATATCTCTTTCATAAAACATACCCCAGGCATAGCGGCATAAATTTTCTAAATCTGAAGTTACAACTGTTCAGTTTTAGAATGTAAGAACATATCCTCTTATTTAATCAACAGAGCTTTCTGGAAAATAACATTATGACACAAAGAATGATTCATAAAAATATATAAAAATAGAGTGAAATCTCATTCAACAAGCACTCCCATATTGGGTCATTTGTATTAGAAAGATTAGGTAAAATATAAAGAAAGCCTTTACTTCTAGTTTCAACATTGTTAATACCAATGCAATCATTTTTGGTTTGTTACAACATATGTCTGCCACAAGACATTACCATATAAACTATGTCAAGAGTCATATAATTTCCTAAAATCTGAAGTTCTGACTCTTTTGTTCAAGGATGTAAGAATATTTGAGCTATATCTCCCCATAGTCTAGCTCTTCGACAAGCTGGAAGGGTTCGTGTTCGATGACCCCTGGAGCTGCAATGCCAGGAGAAATGATAATTGTTCTTAGTATGGTCAGCTGATAGGTTGGCGCTTGATGAAAGGTAGTCTGTGCAGCATCTGTTCCTCAGTGAGGTAACTGCAAAAACATTTGATCCCAGTGGGATGGCCATTTGAATGATGGTGTGACACTAAAAATACTATTCAGGAAGGTACAAAGAAACCATCTGATTTATTTTTCCCATGACTTAATGATGGACACAGTTATAAAAATGAGTTCTGGCAACTACTGGCCTTGGCCCATGCAATTGTTTGTAATTCCCAGCAGCAGGAGAAGTAACCACTGCCTACATTACATGAAATCCATGCAACAAGGAGTCAAGAGCAAAGATGCAAACAGAAGCAGTAATAATAGAGACTGGGAATTTTAGGACAATTTTGAGGAGAGACAAATTAGAAACTGTACAGCAGGAGATAGAGAGAGGAAATACATATATTGTAGGGCTCTACAGGGGAGGTGGAAGGCTAGGGGAGGATTACTGGAGTGATAGTTATCAGATAATATACAGCAGAGAGGAAGAGAGCCAGTGAGAGGTAGAAATAATATTGTAATAAAGGTAGGAGGAAGTGTAGTAAATGTAGAGCAACCTACTGATAGCATATTATTATTAGAGCTAAATGTTGTACCAATGAACTAGATCATTACATGTCAACAATTATGAATTGGGAGGAAGAAATGGATGATATAATAACATGTAGAGAAAATAACTGTTTCCCTGGAATGAAATAATTGATGATGATGGGAAGATTCTTACAAGAAAAAGGGGGAGCCAACTTAATTGGACACATTATTTGGCAGGATACTGAAGACCATGATTTGAAGATTAGATCTACAGCAGAAGCCGGGTCCAGGATGAATAATAACAAACAAGAAAAGAATGATAAAATAAGGAAGTCAAGGAACTATGAAAGAATGAAGAGATTGTTAGGTTATAGAACAGTGTGAAGACTGTTACCATCCCATTCTTGGACTCATACTTAATATGGAAAATAGCATGCATTATTATTTCAGACAGCTTGAAAGCTTATCACTTTGCTATTCAAAAGGTAGGAAAGTGTATATATGACAGATGGTGCTATAATTAGAGACATAATATGTAGTTTAATTCAAGGTTCAACCTGATTTGAAAAAATCTTGCTTTGACAAAAACAAACAACCTGTCTGTTTAAAGATGATTATTACTCACAATGGTACATATATTTTTAACCCACTCACATTCAGTCACTTCAACATTTGAATAAATTTGTTTTTTTTTCCAATATTATTTCAAAGAATACATTTATCACCTTCAATACTGTGTTGAATTCCAAATGTCTTTGCTGATCTCTTCTCTCTTGTTCCAACATACCCATTCCAAAACTCTTAAAATATAAGATTAAGGAAGATTCAATCACTCCAATCTTTGGAGCAGACCATTTATTCACTAGACCTTCTTATTTCACTTTATTGCAACTCTTCTCATCCCACTTTATTATCACTCCCCACGGACACTGCAGAGAGAACACATTCCCATCAGTGCTGTACCAGAGAAAATAAGATGTTCCCAAAGGAGGACCTTCCAAAAGCATGCCTGCCCATTGAAATCTCAAAAAATGACCCATTCTTCTCCAAATTTAAACAGAAATGTATGCACTACAAAAGGAGCAAAACTGAAACTACATGTGGGAAAAAGAATAATCATTCCATCGATCAGGTGAGTAGTGTCATTCAGTTGGAACAATTGCCTAATTTCTCATATCTCATTCTGATATTACCATATGCTCCTTTGAATGAAGTTATATCCCCTAGAATGAGGTACTTTACTGTCTATTTACATTTTCCACAAAAACAAATACAAGGAATCCCATCCAAGCTAGTGAGACCTCCACCTAGGGGGCATGTATTGTACATATCCTGATATGTTTGAGAACATATTTGAGGGCACCACACCTGGGTGCAAAATAGGTGTTTTAACTGAGATTGAGGTGATCAATAGGAATATACCTGAGGATAAATCATCATGAGCAGTAAATAGATCAGGGACGCATTTCTTAAAGCTACAAGTTATTTTTCAATTTGCTGTCATTTGAACATATGGGGTTGGTTGATTTTAACAAATATTGCAGCACTTCTTACATGCTTCAGTTACACAGTATGAAAATTTGAAAGTTTAACATTACATTTAAGATTGTCCTACGACTAGTGGACTAGTAAATCAACTCAATGCTCTGGGAAACAAGACCATTTGCAACAGTCAAGGCACACATGTGGCTTTTCTTGAGGAAGGTCTTTGTCAACTGATTAAACGATTGAAGGTTGAAGGAACTCCTGCAGCGGCTCTTTAATACATCATGAGCATACACCATGCAATTGACAATACAGAGAGTAAGAAAATTCTATCTCAAAATGTGTGCACACCTTGGCAACCCTATGATCATTTTGCCCTCCCTCAGAGCCTCTGTTAGGCCTTCACACACCTCACTAGCTGTGAGAGAGCTGCAAACTCACTCAAGGGTGCATACTGTTGATGAAATTGATGGTGATGAATATCGTGTGATTTCATTCCAGCTTCTTTTTTTCAGAAATTACACATATGTACTATGCATCTTTTTGTAAATTTATTTTAGTATCTGAAATTCAAATTTTAATTTGTAACAACAACTGGATTGTTTGCTTAAATTATACTTGATGTTTAAAAAATTTCACTACAGAGTTAATGGAGCACTGGACTTATCTAGGCAATTATGAAATTGTAAAAGATCATGAAGTTAATGCTAATAGATATTGTACTTGAAACAAGATTTCATTGAATGCTCTCTCTCTCTCTTTTGCTATTAAAATCTTAGATTAACATGAAAACGTCATACCTTGATCTCTCCCCCATCTATGGGAGTTGCAAAAAGGAATGTGATAAATTGAGAACTCACAAGAATGGACAACTGAAAACTAAAGGAGTGTATTGTGAAGGTCATCCCAAATGGCATCACCCTTTCTTACCGAATGTTAAAGATGCAAGGAAGGAATGTGGAGCAAAATTTAAGGATGATCCCTGCTACCTTTCTGGTAAGGAAATGTCCTACCATATCCAAACATGTGGGATAGAATGTTAGTAAAGTTGATTGTCACTATGCATTTTTTTATAGTTTCCTAAGTCATTCTAGCTTAATTCAGTTGTATACTTACAATAGTTGTTCGTCTATGCTTGCAAGTTACATAAGGAACTGGGGTAATTTACTTTAGCTATAACACTAACATGTCAGAGTACCAAACGCCTCATAAAGGATTTCCCATACTGCTTCATTCCTTTGTAACCAGATTTTCTGAGAGCACAGTAGTGGTTTATTCATTTCACAAGGTGGCTTTTCTTGATCTATCCTGTACTTGATGTTCATTAAACTTTCTCTTTCCCAAGTTGCATTGTTTCTTAGACCAGAAAATGATTATGTTGATCTAATTTTTCTCCTCAAAGGAAGTCTGCTTTCAGGTCCTCACTTTTATTTCCTCATGTTGCTGTATCTCTACTGATATATGTGGTATATTTTTGACCGCTTGATTCAAAGCATTCACCCATGCAGTGTAGATGAGGTAGATTTGTGAAATGTAGCAATGACAAACTGCCCAGCATATAAAAATTATAAGAGGATTTAGGATGGGAATCACTCATGGAATGAAGGCTAAATTACAGGTTAAATCTTTTGAATAAATTGGAATGAAGTATTTATAGTAATGATGTTACAAATTTGTTATTAGCCCCATTGTATTATGATAGGCAAGATGTCTATAAAATTTGAGAGATTAAGGGCAGAACAGATACATTTAAGATATCATTTTTCCAATGAATGACAACGGATCAGAATTAAATAAGGTTTAGTCAACCAGAATAGGAGGGAATTGTGTTTTGGGCCAAGGGTAGTTTGGCGCTTAATTGCCCCCTGCCACACACATTAGTGGTGACTTGCAGACTACTAAATTAATAAATTTATAAAACGTTATTTAACTTTAACTCACATCTACTTAGCACTCAATCTTATATGCAATCCACTTTCTCTCCTGGTCCACTTTTTTAAATTTTCAATCAGTGGTTGATGAAATAGTCAGCACCTTCTAAGCACTTATTATCTAAGCAACACTCTTGATTTTTCATCATATGTACACAATGAAATCAGCCATATTCTAAAAACCACCTCTTTCATGCATTCAAATAAATAATTTTATGCTAAAATCATGCTAAGGGAATCTTGTTCTCATGCATTCAGTAAAATTATTTTGTGTACTGCTGAGGTTCTCAACCTGGTTTACCATACCTTTCATTGCTTGTATCCTTCATAAAGATTGAATCTTCAGCAATATGAATTGTGCTAGTAAATATCCATCTATCTTTTAAAAAATCTTTCAAAGTTTGCATCTTCCCAGACAATTGATATTTGCCCTCATCTACCCTCAGAAGGCTCCTGCATTTCAATTTTCAAATCAATAAAAGAGGTAGTCAATAGCATTTTCCTATATCACATTTGCACAGGGAAGATCACCATACCACACAAGAACCATGCCATTTCAGGGTCATTTGGAGTCACAAACCATTCCTCTCTTTAAAAGCAGTTTTTGGAAGGCAGTCCAAAGCTTCCAGGCAATAAATCTAGCATGTTGAAGCAATCTTTTTCAATAACCAGTGGATATGGCTTTACCTTAAAGCATTTCGTATGTAGTTTTGCATCTTCCAAGTAAGTATGTTTACTCTATAAAAATAGAAATAATGGACCATGATATCATACTCCTATTTAGCCTTGGATGTGTTATGTGGTGATACTATTGTGAATAAAAAAAAACATAAACACAGTATTCAACCCGAAGGTCGGTTTGTTAGGTGATGGTAGAGTTCACCCAGTACTAAAGCTTATCCGGCCTGTGAATATTCACACATCAGGGTATGGAGGCCAGTTCCTTTCCCTGTGCTGCTTATGGTTTCCTAGGATAGCCTGGTACCCAAAAATTCACTTAGCTTGAGTCGAGCTGCAGGTGCTCAGAGTTCCTTGCCCGGGAATCGAACCCGGGACACTCTGGTCAGTAGTCCAACGCTCTACCCCCTGGAATACCGTGACCTACATAGATATCGTGAATACTGAGCTGAATATTGGTGATGATTGCATATGGAATATGGTGAATATATATAAAAGGTAATCTGACCATCTCAAATGCCAAACTACTAAAGCAATGATCATGCAGTTACATACCTACATTCAATGGAATAGGTATCTCATTTAACATAATACCTAATTAGTCTCAGTTCCATTTAATTCTTTATTCCATATTAGCTTCCATTGGCTCTCACGATATTTATTTATGGGTATCTTACCCAAAATACACATTAAAGATTATATAAATGACCTAAGCCAAGATATAGGCTCCTAGACATGGCAGTTTCAGGTTTAACTTTATGGAATTCCTTCATGATGAGGGTAAAAAAGAAACTTTGGACTTCTACATGTATGCTCCTAATTATCTTAAAAAAATTTTCATGAAAGCATTGAAGACGATATTAGTTCTGGACTAATGTCAAATGATTTTTTCTTCTCTTTGTAGGAAGCTCACAGGTGAACAAGATGATTACTTTAGCAGCACTGCACACCCTATTTGTGCGTCAACACAATGCCATAGCCCAGAGACTGGGGGAAATGCATCACAGTTGGGATGATGAGGATCTATTCCAACAAACAAGGAAGATTATGATAGCCATATATCAAAACATTATCTACAATGAATGGCTTCCTTCACTTTTAGGTTAGTCTCTCCATCAGACTCATTTCATTTCCCTTACCCTGAAATACCAACCTTAAAACTCTCTTCTAAGGTGACATGACAGATATATTCCACCGAGCAATATCATGCTTTCAGCAATGTGAAATACCCAGAAAAAAATTAAGTTTCATGGAAAAATACCTACAATTAAGAAAACACAACAAAATAATAATAATAAACTTTATTCATCTTAATCATATTTACATATGGTGGATGTCGTCATTTTTGCAGGAACATAATAACACACTACAGAGCACAATATACAATCAAATAAAAAACATATACATAGATATGACACTAAACACTACACCTTAACTGACACTAGCCACACCACATAGACACTAAACCTTATAATTTTAGGCTAGTAAAATCAAGCTCATAATACTCCTCTATTGAGTATAGAGGATTGGAGGTAAGCCAAACACGCAGTACCCTTCGGAACACCACACTGTGGGCTGACTTCAAAGCATTTGGGACCATGCTGAACAACTTGATTGGCAGACCTTCAACTTTGTAGGTCTTGTCTAGCCTACAGTGTGGTAAATCCATATTCAACTTTGCTCTCGTGTTATGGCTGTGAACATCAGCCCTAGTGGAGTACATACTTGTATTTTCTTTTATATGAACTAAAGTATAGAATATATATAAACTGTAGGCAGTGTATAGTTAATCTATATGGCCAAATTCATCTTTTGTTAGCTCCACTATTTGGACAGATTTATGAAGGCAAGACCAAGGATGGTTAGTAAAACAGACTTTGTTTTCCTTCTGGCACAGGAAAGGAAACTCAGAAGAGATTAAAACTACCATTCAACAAGTTAAGCTCGGAATATGACCAACAAATGAATGTTGGAGGCATCAGCGACTTGGCTTCAACTGGACTCTCCATGAGTAGTACACTTCTCTCTTCAATAGTAAGGTGGGTTAACAACAGAAAGAAGACATGTCTAAGCTCTAGTCTTATTTTCAGAATGATACCATTCTTTCTACTTGATACTTGAACACGGACAAGTATTATAATGGAATAATTTTATTGTATGAACAGTAAATATTTAGACTTAGGTCAAACAAACAAGAAAAAAGTTCAAGAAATCTCGGATGTATTCATAACCCTTTCATTTATATCCTTCCATTCAACAATGATGCATACAGTGCAATGCCATCAAGAGATACCAGATTTCATACACATTAAACACACGTTTACAGAATATACAATTAGGTCCAGCAACATTGAATGACACAAACCTGCTAACAATGACAAGAATGATTTGCAGTGAAAGAGCTGTCCATTGCACTGATAATATCAAGAAATCCTCTGCATTTTGCTTGTTTTGCTTTTGGTGTTTCGATTGAAACATGTTAACTACATAGAAAATATCCACTGGATAGGCATAAAATGCAAAAGGGGTCAAAATGATATCATTTCAATAAGCAGATACTTTAAGACACTTAATAAGAGCATCAAAGAGTGGACAATTTCAATGCAATTGTCAATTAATGAAAATCCATTTGCACTTACTGGGTGAATCCTTAATCCCAACTTTAAGGTATACATATTCTAGTTTTGACTGAGATATAATAGCTTTGGGAATTCTGCAACTGTACCTGGATGGAAATGATCTGTTTCATTTTTTCTTTTAGATGAACTCAAGTCTCAAATGAATTTTTGGCAAGGTGATCCTTAGTATTACAGAAATTTCTTGTTACCAGGAAATGAATCAAAGTTTTTTATTACCAATAAATCAAATTAAAAACTAATAACTTTTTAATCAACTTCAAAAATACTTCACACATTGACTTTTCTCATTTTGTTAGGACTTTCTCTGGACAGGGGTCTGAGGATGGTCTTCAGAGGACAGGACTCTGAAGATCTACAATCCCTTGATACACACTTGATTCCATTGACTTTTCTATTCCTTTGCTTCATCCCACCAAACTCCTCCATCCAAAAAGTCCCTTCTGGTAAGCAGACTAGCTATTTACTGTATCAACTCCCTCCCTTTTCTAAATCACACCTCAAAACCTTTCCCATAAAGAGGGACATTTTATGGTATTAATTCACTTATGGTAACCGCATCTTTGTCTGGGAACTTGGGCTAAGCACATTCGATTTTCATTAACTTTCATCATTTTGGCAGTTTCTTCTGTAAGTCTGGAGATTTAGCCTACAAATAGACTGAATACCTTCATCTGCTGTTTGACTACCACTTCAAGGGATGTCTGAACCAGTGAAATGGTTTATTAACAGCTTGGCCACCACCAGGTAGAAACAAGAAAGTTTGTGCAGTTGTACAAACATAGAATATCAGAACCACATAACATCAGAAAATAAAATTATACAATTAAATTAGAAGTTTTACAGTTTGATTGCATTTCATGTTGTTTCTCAAAGATTATTTTTTAGAAATTTTTTTTCATAAATTGTAGTAGTGATTCAAAATTTTCAATTCACGCTCTTCTATCATTGGAATTGGTCAAGGATATGGAAAAAAGCATAAAAATCATAGGAAAAAAACAAAATTTTAAGTTATCCTTAAATTTACCCAAATTAAGAAAAATTGGAAAAAGGAATGTTCCTAGCACTTTCTTAGTGATATGCATCTTTCCTATATGATCCATCATGAATTATTCCAAATTTAGTCAATTACATAAATATTGTTTTGGACGGTCATTCTAGTACACTTCTGAGCCATTGAGTTCCAATGATTTACAGCATCATGTAATTTTCCTTGCAGTCAAATGGATGAGAATCGTAAAGAGATAGCTGAAACGGATCTTTTCACCACTATGAGAAACTTATACATTCTGGAGTCGGGTGCCAACCTAGATTCAATATTGAGAGGACTCACTGCACAGCCGGCACAAGCATTTGATCAAAGTTTTGCCCCAGAGGTAAGTGTTACTGAATACCAAAGCATCACAATTTAGATTCAGCAAACAATTACAGTGCATGGTATAATGGAAATTGAGTTGTCTCAGGGAAAAATGAAGAGCTATCAAGGCCACCCAGGAAGTATGAATGGCAAGACTGATAGAGTGATACATTTGTGCCTTGGGGTAAAAATATGGACATAGTTATCCTCTTTCCATTTTTATTCAGATATTGACCATTACTCATAATATCAAGTGAAACAATTTGGTTTTGTGTACAATATACCTCAATCTAGTGAATTTACTTTGCATTTAAATCATTGCGCTGTACCTTCGGCATTACTTTTTCTCTTTCTTTGATGTAACTGTCTACAGATCAGGATTTCATTGTAACATATATCAATGGCCTTCATACTGCTACCTTTCATGATAAACACAGTCAAATAGCTATGATTTTAGATTATAATGGGAACATTGCTACCTTTACTAATTTCTTGTATACTGTCCTGCTCTTTCATACTTCCTCAGCCTGTGTCATAATCATGCATTGTTTAATACTAGCTCTATTTTTTAAAGGAATTTTTAATATATTTCTTGTACAGAGAGTCCTGACTGCATTCGTTTAAGACTCTCTTGTTCTACCCATTTTTCTGAAACAATTCACTCTTGTCTCACAAATCTGTTTGTTATTTCAACTTTCGTCCATTCTCTCAGCATAGTAAATCCAATCAGTGGATTCAATCTCCATTGTTTCATGATCTATGTGTTCCTCACTCTATAACTCATATTTTTATCCCAAGCAATCCTCAAGTACCCCTTTCCCACTGCATTTAGTCGATATCAATGTATATCCTGGCATACTGAAGTTTTGCTTCCTTACAATAATGTCAGGAGTGGTGTACGTTTTATAAACATATGCTTCTCAAACCATCAATTTTTTATGTACTCCACATTCTGCGAAAATTTTTACTGCTAACATTTGCATAGTTTCAATGCCTGCGTCTATCCTAACTTCTTTCAGAGACATTCTGTGGAGATACCTTAATGAAATCATCCTCTAGCTCATCATTTTGTCGATTATAATAACTATGCAATCTTTCTTCATATGCTCCTTTTCAAACATGACTCCTTTATTTATCCTCAACTTCATTCTCTCTGTTACTTCACTGAGCCTTACATCTGTTGGGCCCTTAGCTATTATCACCACAATTGAGTTATTAGAATGACTGGTACATTTCTCACCAGTCATTCTTAAATCTCTTATAATTGCTGCTATCATAGTGATACATCTACCTGTCACATATTAGCCCGTAACACATTGAATGACCATTGTGACATAACCCACCCTTGTTCCAGGCAATACTTTATTTGAAATCACTCACTCAAAGTCCCATGCACTTATACACTGGCCACACGCTTTATGTGCATGTACTACTTTCATAACATTCTGTATCTGCCCATCATATTATTGAAAATGCTTCTACAATTTTCCTCTTTCTAATCTGCCATTTGACTAACATTCTAATCCTCTCACCCACACTTGCACAAACATTGATTTCTCAAGTGGGCACCAGCTGAAGAACAAACAACGGACCATACATTATCTAAAAAGAATCAAACCACTCAGCATCTCCCAGGCCAATAATACCTCCTATACTCTTTTAATTGTCATTTTACTAACAACTCCTGGACTAACTCAACTGACTTATTGTTCTTTAATTCTTATCTTTCATTTTGCTCACTTTCCATTTACACAAGGATGCTATTACTGAATTCTTCCAGCTAAGAAAATCACACAGACAATGAAGAACTAAAGTTCCACAGCATGTAAAATTTTCACTACACATACCATTTAGTATGCCTGTCTTTTTTCCACTCATACAAATTCTCACTGCTATCACAATGCCATTACCACTCACATAAAATTGTCTGCTTCATTTTCACCACCTCATACTGCTTGACATAATCCACACCACAATTATGCAAATATTAAATCCCTCCACTACATATTCTCTAACTCTACATTTTCCCAGAGCATTTAATACTTGATATTATCAGTATTCATTTACATAATGCTTAATAAAAGTGAAATTTTTTAATAACACTCTTATGAAGAAAAAAACTTTCTACTTAAGCCAAGACCGAATACTCATAAGATAAATTAGAGAAGAAGTTCAATAACTCAAACTCAAGAATAATTCAATTATTTTTCTACATTAAATTCTTCATATCCGACAGAATACACCCTTGCTTTAGAGAACATTTGTGGGGACTGTAATTGTATATTGAAAATAAAATGATCTCCTGTAGCACACAAAAAATTACCTATTTGACACAATTTTTTGAATCTGGAAAAATTAATGCACATCTCTAGCTACTCAGGAAAAATCAGAAATGAACCATATAGCTATCTTTGTATGGACAGTAGCTGGTATTTTTTCTGCTCCACTTTAAACATGAATATAAATTAAATCTTCCCTTAATCTCTAACCCTATGATGAAAATCAATATTCATTTCTCCAGGCAGTTATTCTTTAACAGGAAAGATGTTATTCATTTTCTTATATTACTGCTGATCCTTTTTTTCAGTTCCTGAATCTAGAAGTGGAAGCTAAAAATGGAAAGCTTATAGGAATGGATCAGTTAGCATATGATATTCAAAGAGGAAGAGACATGGGAATCACTACATATAATGATGCCCGAGTGTTGTGCGGTTTGAAAAGGGCCAATTATTTTGGTGAATTTTGTGACACACTGCAGAAAAAGGTGAGAAATATCCTAATCTTAGTTTGGAAAAAAAAAAGAAATTCATTATTTTCTCGGTAGATGGCTGCAGTGATCGATATGTACTACTGTGTATTTGGTGGGACTTCAAAGGAATCATTTATCATGAGTGGCTTCCGTATGGCCAAACGCTAAATTCAGATCTCTACTGTCAACAACTGGCCCGTTTGAAGCCAGCGATTGACCAGAAACGGCCAGCGTTGGCCAACAGAAGAGGTATTGTGTTTCATCAGGACAACGCAAGGCCACACACATCTGTAGTGACTCGCCAGAAACTCTGGGAGCTTGGTTGGGAGGTTTTAATGCATCCACCATATAGTCCGGACCTGGCACCAAGCGATTACCACCTTTCTCTTGCATTGCAAAACTTCCAGAGTGATAAGAAATTGCGATCAAGAGAAGATTGTGAAAATACATTACTATAGTTTTTTGCCAATAAGGACCAACACTTCCATGAGAGAGGCATTATGAAGCTACCTTTAAAATGGCAACAAATTACACAACAAAACGGAGTATATTTGACCCAAATCGGACAATCCGAAACGTATTGAATAGAGTTTTGAATTTCACGCAAAAATAGTGGATTTCTTTTTCCCCAACCTAATAAAATCATTAACCAGCCTGTGCTTCATGACCTGTCTAGAATTTGTTAAAAATATTGTCAAAAGCTAATTTTTAGATCCATATTTGTGTAATTCCAAGAAACTGTGGAAGATGCCATGAGAATAACTTTTAATGGAATCATTCACTATATCCACATAACAATGCAACAATTTGAGAGTGTAAAAATCATTTGACTTGACTGGGATCGGGGTTTGAATGGTGGTGAAGACAAATGATTTTAACACTCTGAAACTGTGGCGTTGCTATGTTTGTGTGATTTTTTGAGACTTATTTAAACTTGGAGGAAAACACTGTTTTGATTGTGCTCTCCCTTTGGACCATGCTAATTAAACTTGTTGTATAAGTCTAGGGACAAGAAAGTGCCTCATTAAAGCATATTCTGGAGTATGTTTGTCATTGGTAATGAGCCATGGGCAGCAGCAATGAAAATGAGAAGATTGAAAGCATTGGAAATGTGATAATGATGAAGAACAAATTGATGGATTAAATAACATATATAGATATTAGTAGCTCAAGAATAAAGGCCAATGAAAACTCTGAAAAGAAGGGAAGATGGATGACTTTATTGTACACATTTTCTCATACGATTGCCTGATTGAATAGTTGTAGAGGAAAAAGTGAATTTGAATATCTAAAGTGGAGAACTCTAGATGAGATGCATGCAACAAATCGTGACATATGTCACAGAATACATTACATGAATACATTACTACAATAATGGCATGAATACATTTCATATGCAGTAAGCACTAAGAGCAATGGAATAAAAGAGTTTAAAGGGGTCTTATGGTGTAAATATTTGTCTTGATGTTAATGCTTAAATTGAGCAACAGTCAATAATATGTCCATCTTGCAATTAGTTTAGGTACTCCTACATTATGTAGTGCATCAAGAACCACTTTAAATGACAGTTTTATTCAATTAATAGCCTGTATAAAGCCAAAATGGATTATCATTGGACCAATGATATTCAACTCTATTGGTTTTCAATCACAAGATGGGTCCTTTCCATGGGAAAAGTAGAAAAAAAATATTGGGTGTCTAAAAATTTCAATAGATATCAACTTGTGTTTGAGAAAACCACTAAATTGTCTCTAATAGACATAAATTAAATCATATCTTATTTTACATAGTTCATGCTCAAATATTTTAGCAGCTCCACTGGAATTAGTGGATAACTCCTATAATAAGTACCTACATCCATAAAGTATATGTCTATAAATAGTTGGATTATTAAAATTAGTGAGTGGTCATATTACCACATATATATGTATTCTAGTGGCCACATTAAAGGGTATCATCATCAAAGAGGAAATAGTCACTAGGTGAAAGGTCAGGATGGGGATAATGGTCCAAAACTGTTTGCCTACTCAACATTATATGCTCCTTGTGCTGATCAATAAACATTTTCAGTACCCACCTTGCCCATATTTTGAAATATCCAAGCTTTTCTGTAACAATCACGCAAATGGTGGAGCATTAAAATTGAGGAAATTTATCAGCAGATTCATTAATTTTCCTTCAGATCGCTTTTCTTGGTCCACTTATTGAATGATTTCATTGGTCTGGATACCAGACCAACCACCTCACTCTTAATCATAAACCTTTCTGTGGCCACTTTTAAATGCTTGACACCATTGTCAAAACCCTCCTTTCTCATTATTAAATGTCCATAAAGTAGGCACAATTGCCAATGAATTCACTATTTATCCATTTGCATACAAAAATAAAAAAACACTATGCACTTTGCCACTAGCAGGAGCACTGATTTTCCTGGACATTGTCATCTGCATCCACCAACAGGCATTTGATGACTGATTCAAAACAATAACTTGAGTGACTTCAGAAACAATCAATAGATTGTACTGAACTTGATTATGAAGGGAAAAAAATTTCTCAATTGGTCTTCTCTGGAGAAACAACTTTTTTTGAGAAATGAAAATCAGAAAAAAATACTCAGCTTTGATCTATCAGTATATAAATATACAGAAATGGGCCTTCTCTTTCAAATATGCCTCGCCTATGCCAGGAATAAAATGTTCAATTTACAATAGTAGTTATAAATAATATTAATGGCAAAAGGGTTTATACACATTGATGCTACACTAGAAATTCTTGCCTGGAATATTTAACTTTATCCCTGCCCCGCAAAAGTGACCATAAAAATCTTTGAATATCTGTGTTGCTCTCAATGAGCTATTCTAATAACATCAACCACCTTGGATCTCTTAAGTGTTCCAATGCATGTATGTACACTGGTTATACAAAACACTTATTTTGCTTATATATATGATTTTATATTTACATCTTTCACCAGTCGAAACAGTACCTGAGACGTGTGTATTCCAGACCTAATGATGTTGACCTGTTGGTTGGCCTATTTCTGGAAGTGCCTTATGATGGTGGGATTTTAGGGCAAATTGGTAGCTGTCTCTTTGGTGAACAATTTGCCAGACTTCGGTTGGGGGATCGATTCTTTGCCAATGCTAAAGGATTTAAGCATTCCTTCACCAAAGGTATAATATAGTATTTTTCTCATTGAAAGAGTGACATGGCTCTACTTTTAAAAAATACCCAAAAATAATAAATTTAGTATTTTTAGATCACAAACTTTTCCTTGACAATTCTTCTTCCTCCACACCAAAATGTTATAAACCTAATAACAGATCAAACTTCACAACTCATGGAATTTTCTATTGTACTGGACATTTTAACAGTTGGCAGTGAGCTAAGTAAAAGAACCATAGTCTTTCTATTGTTTTAGGCTCAACTTTGTGGAAATTTATGTTCAATATTTATTTTATTAAGAACACAATGTATGCATCCACTGTTCTTTATTATCGTACAACTAGTTTCAATGCTTAGGCATCATTATCAGGTACAAAAAATAATATTGATAAAATAAATATTGAACCATAGTCTGCACACTACTGCAGGAGGATGTTTACTGAGGGTAGGAATGTTTAAACACCAAGCTCTAACCCTACTCATTGCCACACTATGCTGAAACACAAGTTACTTCAATATTTATTTAATTAAGAACACAATGTAAATATTGAACATGAACTTCCATAAAGTTGAGCTAAAAACAATAGAAAGCACAAGTTACTTTCTTGACAGCCCTCATACTTCATATATTACTTGAAAAAGTCTTAACTACATATGTAGTCTATTTTAATTTTTCTACAAACTGAATTTTATAGAAATCCATGAATGTTTTTTTCAAGCAGACCTGTGTACCCTTTTTTATTTATTTATTTTAGTAACCTGCAAGCCACCCATAGGGTGTGTGGTAGGGGATGAATACACACCTGACTAATTTTTACCTGAATAAGATCCTAGAGCGGTTGAACAATGTTATTCTGATCCTTTATCATTTAAAGGAAAAAATGTATCTTAAATCTATTTGTTCTAAACCTTATCTCTCTAATTTTATTTAGAAGATCTTTCCCACCATAGTATTATGGGGGTAATAATAAATTTTCAGTATCACTGCTAAAGAGACATCTTTGCAATTAATGCAAGAACTTCAATTTGTAATTTAACCCTCACTCTGTGATTCTCAGCCTAGCTGCTGTAATATTTTGGATATGCTACTAAGTTTATCATAACAATGTTTTACAAATCTAGCTCCTCTATGCTGCACGCGATCCAATTCGGTAATTAATCCAACTTCATGAGGATCCCATATACTTGCAGCATATTCTAAATGATTCTAAATGAGGCTTAACCAACAAAAGATAACATTTCTCTTTGAAAAATCTCTCTTACCTGAATATCCATAAATACAATTGTCACTGGAGTAAAACTAGTTTATTATGACTTTAACTTGAACTATATTGATCATTTGAAGAGATTTGTGGATGTGCTTTCTTGTTTAGAGTCATTCATCCAGAGATTGGGGAAAATTCATTAGAAATATATAAGAAACAGATTGATTTATTAATAATATAGAGAATATGTATGCAGGATTAAGTGAGTGAATATTTATTATCACATGTGCATAACTGAAGTATTTTATAAACTGAAAATATTTAATGCAATATAGTCTTCAAAAAGAACTAGATAACTAAATACAAAATTCTTTGGAAATACATTGTCTTTTGTAATATATAGCTTTTCAGTAAAAGTTGATGATTACATTTTTACACATAAAATGATGACAAGTATGATGAACTTAAGGAAATACAGGTTGAAATCCATATTTTCAATTTAAATGCAATCATGTTTTGGCCACTGTGCAGTATCATGAAATGGATATTGTTTTACGTAACACTGTTTGTTCAATTGATGATGCTGCATTGCATTGAGGCAACTCCATTATCATATATAAGTTGAGTATTATTTCTCCTGTTCCTCATGATGGAAAAATTCCATTAGCTTAAGCCAGAGAGGATAGCAAATAGATAGCTAGAGGATAACAAATATTTAACTAGATTTTAATGTCGACCACTGGCCTTATAAGGACTTCATGAATCCTGCATAAATTAGCTGATGAAGTCCTTGTTTTGAACAGTTTCTTTAAATTACTGGACACATTTATTAAACACTGGTATTCCCAAACATTTTGATTCACCAATCACAGAAAACCTATTTTTTTAGATGTTGAAATTAACACAATTCAAATATCTTTGAAGCATAAATTGAGGTATTCCATTTAGTACTTATAAAGGTACACTTTCAGTTATTTAACTACACACTTTGATTGTATGCATCAATAATTTATTTTTTCTATCCACCAGATCAATTGAACTCAATCCTTGCTGTAACGTTTTCTACCATTGTGTGTGACACCTCGGATAGTGTATCCTACATGCAACCAGATGCCTTTAGACAACTTTCATCAGAGTATGTATGCATGCAAAACTTGGAAAAGCAATAACCTGCACAGTTTTGTGGATTTTAGTGCTGCACTTTCTGGTTTCCTTTACTTTGGCAGTATTTTGTTAGCAGGGTGTCCACTATTCAACATAATGAAATTGCTGTAGTTTTTCAAGGGAATATTTTCAGTTTTCCGGGATCTTCTGCATCCCCAAACAACTTTATTTTTGGTTAGATATTGACCCTGTGTTAATAATTATTATTTGCTATCAGTGTTAAAAATGACAATGAATGGTTGTTGGTTAATGTGATGTCAAACATTTTGTATAATATCCTGCCGCATGCTGAAAGTATACATGAACATGAAAGATCCTGACCCTGAAAAGAACATGAATTTCCTGGAACATTAAACCAATTCTTTGAAAAATTTGTGATACATATACTACTAAATGAAAATGGTAATGGTTCAACAAAATGTGATCAGCAATCGAGCAAGTATCATTTCAGTCGAATTAACATTTTTGCCATTCTTCTTGAGGAAGACGAAGACTGACTCTGACTGAAGAAAGACTGAAGACTCACAAACACAAGAAAATCACTTCAGCTATAGAATTCTTGCATACTTGAAGGCTGAGGAACACAAATGAAACATTTCTCAGTATCAAAAATTTAAAATATATTGGTGCCACGCATGAAGTAAACAAAATAAAACATCACAATATAAAATAAAAATATCAGCAGAACAAAATGTTTAGGCCATATTTTTTTCATAAAGCATTATACACTATCTTGATTACTGTACTCTCAGTGCAGTTTCTCTCAATGGAGAGGAGAGCAGGGTAAGTGCAAGCAAGAACAAATTCCTAAACATGAAGTACTAGCGTCTCTTGAACTCATTCCAAAATGACAAATACCAGCTTCGTGGGGAATTTTTCCAAGCAGAATGGGTCAAAGATGCAACACTTTTATCCATAATATCAATCAACCAAGTTCTCCTAATTCTCTAGATTAGCAAAATTCCCCAAGTTTTTTAGGTTGTTGCCATTTTCTAGTTTGCCTGGCACCCTGGTAGGTCAAGGTTTAATATTCGTGGAATAAAAGATTCTATGGGACCAGTAGTATAATTGAGTCCTGTTGGATAAAAAAAATGTAATCAATGTTATATAATGGTAATGATAAAAAAATCTAAACACTGAAGTACTATCCTGAGAAATGTTGTTAGGATTTTCATCACATTTTCCTCCTTTCTGTTGAGAAAATATTCACTTATCATCTCTTTTTCTTTCTCTACCTCTAATATCACCTTCTAATATCTTTTCTTCTTTGGAGGATGTCTCAATGAATTGGTCAGTAGTCTAGTGTTTAACCTGCATATCTCATAAGAATAAGCATGCAAATCACATAACAGCACTTACTCTCTTAAAACTCAGTGCAGATCCTACTTCCTGTTCTGCGGGTAGAGGCTTTATGGACAGAATATGAGGTAGATAGAAGTCTAAAACAAAATGGGACTAGTTATAGAAGAATGAGTGAACCAAGCTCTTGGACCGAGAGACCCAGCTCTCAACCACAGTGCAATTGGCCAAGCCTCTCAAGAGCTTCAGTGTATAGAGTGATGTCAGAGTTTTAAATTAAAGAAAATTACCTTGCCCTCTCAAGCATCCATTGTTAAAGAGTTATTGTGACTGATGACATGTGGAATCATGAGTAGAGTTACTTAAGTCAGAGGGAAGTACAATGTTTCCATAAAGAGCCAAAATTTAATCCATCAATTGGTTTAGAATCATTGCATTGTACACTCCACGATTTATTGGGTAACCCAAAATTTATATTTAAAGTAAAAGAACGAAAAACTTTGCATGGGAACTCCCATTGGGTCATTACTGGAAAGATTGCAAATTGCTCAGCTGACAAAGGGAACCTTTTTGAGTTTGAGCCAAGGCATTCAACCACAACTTACTCAATCATCCCTCAAATAAGTCAATTGCTACAATTTACAACCTTGAATCCAAGTTTTAAGAAGGTGTTTCCATGGCATACACACCTTAATCCCTGGCTTGATTCTGGCAGTAGAAAAATTTTCATTGGCATTAATATTTTGAAGGGTTCAGTTAAGCAAAGTTCATGAACTATAATCTATCCTTTAGATTTGATATTTTATCATGGGTCCCTTGTATCTACTCATCATTAATACATCTCCTTCTCCTAAATTTGTATTCACTCTCTCGTCCATTCTCTCAGCACGACCAACATTGCCAGCACACTTGAATACTTACTGGTGTGATCAATCCAAATTCTCCCTGATTCATCTTTTCCTCACCCTATACCACCTATTTTTATCAACAACAATTTTAATACCCATATTCACCATGTAAAATCTTCTGACAGATGCCATTATTACTGATTATCTTGGAAGACATGGAAGTAATGATCCAAATCTAAAGAAGCATAATATCATCAAAAGATTCAACTGTGTGATAAACATTGTGAACACTCTACCTGGGTCAAAGACAGAATCTGTATGAAGAAATATACCAAGCACCAGGATCTTGTGGGAAATCCAAATGACATGCAGATTGATGAATATTCACAAGCAAGAATATCAAAAAGCAAAAAAGAACAAATTCAAATCCATCTGCAATTCATGAACACTAATGGAGCCGACCAGAACATGTCATAAAATTCAAAAAGGAAAAGCCACTGTACCAGCTGTAGAGCCAGTACAGTTCAAGACTAATAAGAGAAACCATAGAGACAGCTATAACATCTATTAACATCAACAGAGATGATAAATACCTCCTGAGTAATGCATTAAAGAAGGGTTTTATATAGAAGCCTATTGGTCAGTGTACATGAACAACAGGGTCACAGCTACATGTAGCAAGGTAGCAGAAATTACAGCACTTCAACCTGAAGTTACTGGCTGGGTTGCTAGGAAAGTAGTTGTAAATTCAAGAAAATGATGGTGATGGTAATGCAAAATATACACAGGTAGGTTAAACCATTATTAAACACAGATTTGGTGACAGTATCATCTCCTTATGCAGCTTCCTGAGGATTGAGACTCAAACCTTAACTTAGATGCTATGAAATACAATTTAAAATTGATAAGCATTAAGAGGTATAAAAGATTGAAAAAATGTTATGTTAAAGCATTAATGGTAATTAATATAGAGGAAGGAATACCAAGAGAAACATTTTTAAAATTGAGTGAAGATATAGAATGGGCATGGTTAAGGAAAGGTCGGTTGCCCTTTAAAAAGCTTATAAAGACCATAAAAGGGGAACAATAACCACTGTGAAAAATAAGAACAACAAAGGGAAATAGAGTACTTTCAGAGAGATGGACAAATAGAAGCCCTATACTGGATGGTAAATAATTATCAGGATATTTTCAACAGATTCAGGTGATATGTAGTGGAAGTTCGTCATGAGAAAAACAAAATTGGCATTGTTCCACAGATTTATTTGTGACATATGATGCGTTTCAGTTCATCCAACCATCTTCAGGTACAAGACAAGATTCAAAATGCGATACATCATATTTATGCCTGTTTCAGGATGGGGGGGGGGGAGAAAAGATTGAGGAGTAAGATAGGTGGGGACAAAGAGGAGAACTATGGAAACCCAAAGAAACAAGGAAACTACAGAAATGAAGAGGGAAAAAGAGGGGGTAGATAAGCACTTGTGGTAATTGCGGAAAAGAAAATACTTTGTTCCTCCACATACACTCCACCACTCATGACCCAGGCCCCAACTTACAAAGTCATCATCTTTTAAGTCAAAACCTAGCCCATGAATAAGAAATACATGTGGAAGAACAAAGCATCCTCCTTTCTGACATGAATCACTTCCACAAAAAAAAATCCTCAAACCATTCCTCCTCCACCCTTTCCTCAAACAGGTATGAATATGATGTACCACATGCTGAATCTTGCCTTGTACCTGAAGATGGTTTGATGAACTGAAACGCATTGCACGTTACAAATAAATTTGTGGAAAAGTGCAAATTTTGTTTTTCTCATAATTGTCAGGATGCAACAAAGAAAAACTACACCAGATATAGTATAAGATAAGACAGGAAAGGAATTAATGAAGTCAGAAGAGGTTCAGGAGAGGTGGAAACAATAAGTAGAAGAACTTTATGTTAATGCTGATAGGCCCGTCAACTTGGAAATAAACAGACTTTTGTTATTTGATTACAGCTTCTGCAATGCATTCATGAAATAAAGATTCTTGAATATTCATGTGAGGATTGACATTGTAGCAATTTTCTACTCCACTACTTGTGACTTCATCAGGATATTAATAGTATTCAGCAAATATTTCTGTGAAATACATAGTATTATATGATCACCCTCATAGTATTTATACGATTACCCTCATGTGGGGAATGGAGTGATAGATTCTGGAGTCTCCTAACCCACAATAGAGGCAGCAATAGGAATCACACCAATATGTAATGGTTCACTGAAATAATTTGGGCAGAGAGGAAGACCAATTACTTAAGTTTTATAACTGGTGGAAAGTGATGGGAAGTTGTCATGTGACATCTGAAAACATTTCAGTTTCATCATTTTCAGTTACCTATACCAAACTCCATAGAACATTCCCACCAACAATATATTTGACTCCACTTTCATGATTTGTACCAGTGTTTATAAAAATCCTTAGAAAACTCCCTGCAATAGTCTGTAACTAAATATACAAGTAAATAAGATGCTATCAACACTTTTTTAACCATTTTTTTCTCTTTGCAAACATTAGCCTGCTTTTTGAGGTTCCTCAATGTTAACTGCAATCACCCTTTCACATGCATCCTACTTTTAACTTAGAATATTTCACTTAATTTTTCCCTCAGATAAAAACTTTCAATCTCCGATTCATAACTTTTACATGTACACTTTTAGCATATTCAACAATAATTTCTTTTGACCTCTTCCAAGCATCATTTAAATGTTGCTTTGATATACACTTTTTCATTCATCTAATATGAGCACAGTTTAACCCAGTAGCATAGGCACAAGGGGGTAGTTGCTCCCCCGTTATGCTAAATCCTAGCCAAAGGATATCACCGAGAACTACTGAATTTCAATATTAATTTCATGGGGAGGGTGGGATGTACATCTCTTGGCTTATTTAGTGCATTGAGAATGACACCATTAACTCTTTAGCATTGCCATTTTACAAAGAACAATTTTTAGATAAAAAAATTATGATGCTGGAAATAGCTACAACAAAATTTTATTCTCAACTCATGTTGTCTCATCTCTTCATGTCCCCTTCTACACAAGTCACTTATATATCCTTCAATGAACACCTGGTAATTCTCAAAAATATATACTGCTATCTGCTTTTGAGTCATACTTTACTGTCAATTTGACTGCCATGATGAACAGTGCCTTCACCGAGATGTTTCATAACAATTTAATCACTAATGACAAACTTATCATGCATTAAATTGACCATACAGATATATGATTCATTCAATAAGTTCTTTAGAAAAAATAGAAAAACCAATTATTATGGGCACTTTTTTTGTTTTCAACAAAATCTCAATTTAGTTTGATACACTTTCCCAGTGTTTCTCCAACATTTTTAAGTCACACAAAAAGTAGGATTTTGGAAGATCCTCAAAATAGGTATCTGTGTTGGCGATAATCTCCTAGTTTGATCAGGATCATTTTCTACAAAACAGTATTTTCAAGTTTGGTAATAAAAAAAGTATTTATGTATTGACCAATTCTACCATATTTGCCTTCTTCAGAGCCTGCAGTGCCTTTAAGACCCACTGTTTCAACTGCATATTTGTCTCTGGAGTTTAGCAATGTACTTGTATCCAATGTTTCATCCACAGTTATGTATCGACACAGAAACTTATCAGGGTTGTGATGGTAAAGTATCAAAATTGCTCACACAATTGCATTTATCCTTTACTGAGAGAAAACATGGCACCCATTTTGCCAAGATTTTTTTCACATTCAATTTTTCATGCAAAATATGCAACATTGTACCCTGTTATAGGCCTGCGGTCTTAACTATTTTGCGAGTTTTCATTTGTTGATCACTATATCGATCAGAGCATTACTGTGGATTTTGTCAATCATTTCTGAGGAAGTCACTCTGAAAGATGTTCATAATTTGTGGATATAGTCAGGTTTCAACTTATTAATCCAATTGTAAGCAGTCACAAATACAGAAGTAGATGTGCCATGAACTTCATCCAACTTAGCTTTGATCTCTTTTGTTGTCAATCATCCTAAGTAGAAGTGTTTAATCACCATATGAAACTCATTTTTTTCTCATTATTCTAAATAAGCAAAAAAGCTCAAGTTGTTTCAATCAACTATGAAAATGACACTACAAGATGATATAGCTGACTGAAACTTTAACAGCTATCTAATGAGAGATGAAGTTTATTAAAACAAATATTTTCTAATATTATGAACTTCATCTCTAGGATTTTCTATGAAGTAATTTAATGACTCATGCATTATCTGATAACATCCTTTATGATTAGGTTTACTATACAAATTAAACTGCCCTTTTAAAAGTATTAAGTTCAGTCAATTATTTAGTGAAATTCTAAACATGCTTGTGAAAGAACAAAGTCAATTTCATATAAAATTTACTTAATATTATACTATTTTATCCCATTTATTAGTTTCCTCATGGAAAATACAATGACAAAATGATAATGAAAGTGAATTATTTTTCACTTGAACTATTGTTCCCTTACTAAAAGTACTGAAATTTTACAGATCCACTCCTGCAAACTGTGTCATTAGTTTAATGAATGACTCAGTAACCAGTAAGGATTTTTTAACAGTGTTTAAGTAAAAGAATTATTATTATATAAAAATTCAGCGATTCTTTCTACCATTGCATTTTTTCTTATTTACTTACTATTATACATATACTACTACATTAGTATTACTTGCAAACTATTACTGTTATTAGTTTTATTTTGGGAAATTCAATGACAAAATGATAGTGAGGATGATTTTTTGCTTGAACTATGGTTTCTTTATTTATTTTATTAAGAACACAATGTATGCATCCACTGTTCTTTGGTTCTTTACTTAAAGTAATGGGGTTCCATGGATCCCCTCCTGTAACCTGTGTCATTAGTTTAACAAATGACTCAGTTTTTAGTAAGGAATTTTTAACATTTAACCTACATATTATATTTTTACCCTTTTGTTTCATATTCATCACTTATCATTGCCCTTGTGTCCTTCACTCATGCTCTTAGAATCACTGATTTTCTCTCTATGAAAATTAGTTAAATACTGGTTAAATCAGATATTCAAGGCAAATAATAATGTTTCCATGCACCCACTCAACAAGTTTTCACCATAAATTCACTTGAGGGTCATGAATGAGCCTACCATATTTCATAGGTCTCTCTTCTAATAAATTTTCAACATCCCTTCCAAACCAATCAGTTGTATCTCCTAATGGTGTCATTTTTTAGTTGGAATCACAATTGTTCAAACTCCCCAACTATTCCTAGATCTAATTAATATTTTGGGTTTTCAGTCTCATCATACAATGATGCATAAGTGTGTATGATTTTTCAAAAACCTACTTTTGTGTGAACCCTGAACAATCAGGAAGACATGAGATCATAATTGCATTTAAGTCCTACATTCAAAATCAGTTCTGCACACATTATCTTGTACCCTATTATTGAATTTTGGCCACAATGACAATCAATGTCAACACTGCTACATCTTGTTTCACATTCACCAAGCTATTTATATGTCTAAAAATCATATCATCCATGTACTATTGTTCCTTTCCAAGGAAACGTCTATGTAATATGACACATCCATTTCTTGATAGGTCAATTTCATTAACAACTTTTGTTGTTGCCTTAACTCTACTGTAGTTAACAGGTGTATCACAGTTCATGTAGTTACTTCATTTATATTAATAATTAGCAACTAGATGCATTTTCAATTCCAATTTGTGCAGCTCTGCTCTTATAAGAAATTTCCTTCACACTATCCTATTAACATCCAAGCAGTGTACAGATGTAACTGAGAAGGTAATAAATGTAGTATTATTAAAACAACAGAGTTACTTTTAGTTTCTATAATCATCACTTGTAAATCTATTGACTCTTATTAATTGCAGGAACTGTTTGAGAAAATGCAGTCATATACAAGATTTGGACTTGAGGCCATGGAAAAATATTAAGTTACCTTCAAAAAAGTGTAAACATTGAAAGCCTGAAATTTGAAATAAACCAATGATAGATTGATTGCTTAGATGAGATATATTGAAATAAACTAATGATAGATAGTAATTCAAGTATAAAACATATAATCTTTAGAGAAAATGGACATGCATACAAATATACACAAATGGACATGGAAATGGACATGCATACATATACACAATTCTATGGAAACCCTGTCCTTTCTAAAATAAAAACCATTTTGATAACTTCATATGTTTCCACCACTTATTAAGTTAAAGGTATGATTCTGATCCATAAACTGAAATATGTGTATCAGATAGGGTACATTGTTGGTAGATTCCAGCATATTAATTATATGCTGATTTTTCTCCCAGGGCTCCTATTCGACTAGCATCAATATGTAGTCAAGTACAAAATCAAATCAAAAATATTTGCTAAAATTCACTCAATTCTACAGAGTTAAAGAGCACAAAGAATTGCATTCCTCAATCTAAGAGTAAGGTATATTAAAAAAGAAAACTAAATTAGATTTCCCAATGACTATCAAATGCATTTTAAAGATCTATGAAATGGGCAAATACATCCTGGCTGTATTCTATGTTCCTCTTGAATAGTGATCTCACTACTGCAATGGTATCATTCATGCCTCTCCCCTTCCTGAACCAAAACTGATTATACCCTAAGTAATAATTTGTCCTGCTCTCTATCCTCTTCTTAATGACCTTGAGAACCATATTAGCAGGGTGCAAAATCAAACTCATATTTCTGTATTCAACATTAGTTGACTTTACTTTTTTGGAATAGGAACTAACTCTGATCTAACTAAGTCTTTTGGCCAAATTTCTTTTTCATAAATCCCATGAATTATTCCATGAAAACTTTTCCTCCCACCTTTCCCTCAACCTTTAAGTAGTTGCACAGGAATGTTGTCTAAGCCCATGGACTTATTTCATTTCCCTTAATGTCATTTCTATCTCACTATCAAGTAAGCCCAAATGATAGTAGAGTAATATGCAGCAGAGGGGACAAGAACCAGCAAGGAGTTGCCATAATATTCAATAAAAAGGTAAGAAGAAGCCCAGTAAACACAGATCAATAACATTAGAATATTACTAGTAGAGGTAAAAGCAGAACTGACAAACTTGGTCAATATTCAGGTATACATGCTATCAAGCAGATCATAAGGAAGAAGAGGTGGATAGTATACCTGTATATGATCAGTTAGAGGATATAATTGCGTGTATTCCTGCGGGGAAACATTTGATAGTGATGGGGGATTGGAATGCACCTGCCTAATTTTTTTGAAATGGATGCTACACTTCATGACAACTAAATTGAGGTCAGAGTCCACATCTGCTCTCGGGAAGCTGTGGAAATGTATCACACTGTTCCTAAACCTAAACTTTATCAATATTCCTGTTATCAACCCCATCCACTTTGTAAAATCATCTTTCTATGATGCAATTCCTTTTTTAATGTCCTAATTTTTTGCACAACTACTTCAAATAAGGAGTTAATAGAACAATAATTTGATGTCACCAAACTAGTAGCATTGGTGAGATTTGATTGCAGTGCAGTTTAGTAAAGGTTTAAAGGAAGAATTGAGAGAACCATCATATAGAACATAGTAGCATTTCACAGCATTGAAACTTGGTTGCCGGCTTTGGTTTTGGAAATGTGGCTGTAGAGGAAAATGGAAAAAATGAAATTCATGAAAAAAAGACATATGAAACCAATTTTGCCATGATTGAGGAAAACGTTGTTGGAGGTATTCGATAAAGGCTGGAAAAATTGATGTAGTACATATGGAGTTGAGAATGTTGAAGACCATGGTAGAAGTAGAATGTTGGATAGATGAGGCAGAAGTAGGAAAAAAATAGGCACATTGGATGGAAGTAAAGGAGATAGAAAATATGAGGGGTCAAAAAATGATTTATTGTACTGAATGCTTCATAATATATATTTAGTGCTGCATTAGGCTGGGGCGAGAGATGTAGCAGAGCGATGACATAGGATCCATCAAAAACCTACGGTGTCCAATCCACTTTCAAAAACAATTTTAAATTTTGACTTGATTTTTAAATATAAATGTTTCTGTTATCAAGGAATATGTCACTAGTGTTTGGCTATAACTACTAACAGATACTTATGTTACAAAGCTCATGGTCCCTAAGTTATGAAGACAAGTGTAAAGGAATGCATTAAGAAAACATCAAAATTTTTAAAGATATGCAAGCCATTAAACATAGTTCAGCCTGTGGAAATAGTATGTTATTGAACTATTAGAATTTAATTAAGATCCATAAACTATCCACTGGTGACCTCACATGTAAACCTTTCCAAATTTCAACTTCAAGGTCGGAGAGAAGAGGCCGATTGAGTGTTGAAACGATTGGAGGATCAACTACACATCAGTTAGCTGCAACAAGACCCGTTTCCTTCCGTAATGTGCGGGATTTACCAGCAGCTCGCCGCGTTGCCAAATAACTGTCGCCGTTCTAGCTTGAAAAGCCAAGCTTATGGTTTTCAGAGTTTGTACTTACGGATATCACGAATGAAATCACGGAATTTCATCATGTAATTTCACAGCTGCATTCACGCACCTATGCCGGGGTTTAAGACATCATTGAAAATCTGTCTAGAGTTAATTCTTATAAGTCCCTCCGGAAAAAAAAACAAATAGAACGGCGTGCTGTTTCGGAGGAACTGCATGCTTGCCAGCTAGTCAGCGATGAATTACTTGGAGGTCGTAAATCCGTTGCAATATCTCTTGTAGTTGCCCATTCCCACGGAAATGACGAATTTGCAAGATACCTTAAACTTGGCTTCGGCACTCACCTCCCCACACCAAAGAAATTTTGACGGCGCATTGTCAGTTGACTTTCAAGAAATTATCAGAACTTGCCGAAAAGAAGATTATTAAAGTTTCCCCGGCTCTTGTACCAGTTGCTGTCCTTTCAGTTTTTCCAAAAGAGACAGCTATCGAAACTAAGCAATCGAATCCTTTTGAATCAAGTTACTGAAATACCGTTCGTGAATGTCGTCACCATCCTACAGCCGATATCGACATATCAAAACCATCCACTTTCCGGATAGGAGACAGGTGTTGGTATCACCACAAGTTCCAATAAAGAGCGAAGAAAGTCGTGCAGCTCTAGTAGAAGCGGTATCGGTGCAGCGGGACGAAAAACCCGTACTTACTTCACATAGTCTTATCCCCTTAATAATTATCTGTACTTAAAAGGTTTTCGGAACCAAGAAATCCACACATAATTGCTCCAAGGTGATTTGGATGCGTAGCAATTCCACTCCAGGCATATTTTTTTCTAACGAACAAGTAATTTTGCAACTATAAATTTTCATGGAAGGAGCCTCTTCTATACCAAATAAAAATACCTTAATGAAAACAGCACACTAAAGTACAAAGATTAAATATAATTGTTTTATCTTTTCCAGACATTAAAGAATAAACATTTTCCTCAATGTGGAATGAAGTTTGTTCATACGACTTAAACACAACGATAAACACGTCATAGTTTATTAATTAATTGAGGGTTTATTAATCGAGTACCGAAATCAGCATAGAAAATCATCGAAAAGAAATACCTAAATTAGAAAGCAAGACGCCTCTTTTCTTTGATGGTCTCTTCAATCTCTCAAAAACGCTAAAACTCTCCCAAAACAACAAACCTGACGGCAAAGAAAACGCATCTATGATATATACTCCATTCATTCAGATTGACAATCAGAGGCTGCATAGAACCACCGCTTCAAGCTTAGCAGTCTCTGCGAAATAGGTCGAATCTATGAGTTTTAATAGGAAAGCCTCAGGATACGTACTGTCTTGAGGAATACTGATAATCCTGTAATCAAATCAATCCACCGGGGTTAATTTCGCGCGGAGACATTACATTACGTAAGAAACGCATTTCACATCTTCCATCCTAGGTCTTACCAGCTCCCTTCTCGACAATTTCCAATACGTCAGAAATCAGCCTAATTTTATTGCATGTCTCTGCGTGTCGTAGGCACCCGTTTACGTTTCGAATCGAGTACTACAAGTATCTTAGATTCTATTGGCAAGAAACGGAATGTAAACGTAACGTAATGAGAGCAGTGTTTCAGGGACTATTGTTTCATTGGAAACACGGACTCTGATATACATAAACGAGAGACGCCATGAAAACAAAATATGACAGCAGGAGTGAGATAGGGAAGCTCCATGTTTCTCTATTAATCTTATAAGTGTATAGAAGAAGCTATCACTATCGTGAATAAGATAGAAAATGTACGAAACACATGTATAGAAGTATTGTGTTAGGTAGCATCACAGAAAACTCGGAATAGATATGTTAAGTGTCTCGATAAAGAAGCTGGCCGAAGGCAGGCAGAAAAAGCTATTGAAAGAGCTCCCAAAACAATATAGGAGGCACAGAAGAAATAAAAAGAATAGCATTAGCAATAAACGCTTTACAAGACAAAGCTGTCCTGAGAACCAGCAAGCACTTAACTAAAGGCAAAGAAGAAATTCAGGACATCAATCTTCTCTGCCTTCTTTAGGTTTCTTACAGCATCGTTCTCTCCTCACTCGCCTGAAACTACAGAATTACTCATTATTTCCAAAGTAGGTAACTACTTTGGAAAATGAAAGTGACCGACCATCTTCAGTGCTGAAGGGAATACTACCTTGATCAAAAAGTTCCTGGAATAACCACCGTGTGGCGCTCCCATCGTTCCGATTTGAGTTCTGTTTTTTTTGTTAAATTGGTACATCTGTTGTTGATATTCCCTTTAAATCTTAGTGTCATAACTTGACATTTGCAAAGGTTACGTAGCCAAGAGTATATCTATCTCTGTGTGTGTTGGCGATTTTTTACAATTGCAGAAATGGATTTAAATTTGCAACAACGAACTTGTATTAAATTTTGCGTAAAAAACGGATTTAGTGGCGCACGGACGTTGGAAATGTTGGAAAAGTGTTTCGGCAACGATTCTCTAAAAAAAACGGTCGTTTACCAGTGGCACGAGCGGTTCAGAAGTGGTCGTGAGTCAATCGAAGGTGATGAACGCAGTGGCAGACCATCGACATCGAAAGTCGGTGAAAAAATTGATAAAGTAAAAGAAATGTTGGTCAATAACCGCAAATTAACCATCAGAGAAATAGCGGAGGACTTGAACATTGCCTATGGATCCGCCCAAGACATTGTGGTTAATGATTTGGGTTTCCGTCGTGTAGCAGCAAAGTTGGTGCCAAAAGACCTCAATTTCATGCAAAAAAGAGACCTCGCAAAAGACATGATTTGCGAGGCTGAATCCGATCCCACATTCATCAAAAGGATCATTACTGGAGACGAGACGTGGGTTTATGAGTACGACACGCAATCCAGACATCAGGCAAGTGAATGGCGTTCACCAAATGAGCCGAGACCAAAAAAACCACGTCGTTTTCAGTCAAAAAAGAAGGCAATGCTGACGGTTTTCATGGATTACAACGGTGTAGTGCATCATGAATTTTTGCCAGAAGGCCAGACAGTAAACAAAGAGTATTATTTGGGTTCTATGAGACGTTTGCGTGAAGCAATTCGCGGAAAGAGACCAGAAATCGTCGCACAGTGCGTCGAGACCGTCGCACAGTGCTATCATTATTCGTAATTTTTTGACGAAAAATGCAACAAATACCATCCAACAGCCACCGAATTCACCTGATTTGGCTCCCTGTGACTTCTTTCTGTTCAATCGAGTTAAAAAACCATTACGGGGAACGCGTTTTAGCAGCCGAGAGGAAGTAATGGAAAAATCGCAGGAAGCACTGATGGACATACCGAAAACCGAATATAAAAAATGTTTCGAGGATTGGATCAAGCGCTGGCATAAGTGTGTTGCAGTCGATGGGGATTGCTTTGAAGGGAACAATATAGATGTAGATGAGAATTTTTTTTTTGAGGAACTTTTTGATCAAGGTAGTATATTCCTTCTGCAGTGTCTATAAGGAGAATAAAGTGAAATTAGAGGATTTAGTGAGATAAGAGGTCTCCTCCATAGACTGGAGAGATTCGGCCTACCATATTTTTATATTTTATGAGTTTTACAATGATATATTGAAACAAAAGAGAAAGGACCAGCAAAGGCATTTGTAGCACACCATAGTATTGAAGGTGATTAAGATATTCTATTAAACACAATAATATTTTATAAAATGTATTCAAATTTTGAATCTAGTGGACATAATTAGTTGGTTAACAATAAATGTACCTATGTGGGTGATAATCATCTTTACACAATGAAGTTGTTTGTATTTGTCAAAGCACTATTTATTCTTTTCTTATTAGTTTTTAGATTAGTTTCCAATTATTATCTAATTACCTATCTTTTATCTAGGTAGTATTGGGGAGCTGAGAGATCTTCTGAGTGGGGAATGGATGCATAAAGAGATGTGGCTAACCAATTTTACGAATTCCCCTCCGACTTCCATTCCTACCTCCAATTCTTCCAATGCCTCTTTAATCATTTCCTCCACAGATACGTTGAACAGCAGCGGTGATAATGGGCAACCCTGTCTTACCCCTCTTCCTAATACTGCCCATCCGGACTCTCCGTTCCCCACTCGCACCTGAGCAGTCTGAGACATGTACAGGTTGCGGCTCAGTCTCCTGTCCCTCCAATCCATTCCTATTATCTGCAATACACACATTAATTTTTCCCAATTCGCTCTATCAAACGCTTTTTCGAAATCTACGAAACAAACAAATACGTCCTGATTGTATTCTATATTCCTCTCGATTAGTGATCTCATTACTGCGATGGCATCACGCGTACCTCTTCCTTTCCTAAACCCAAACTGATCATGCCCTAAATAATCATTTGCTTTACTCTCTATCCTTTTGTTGATGATCCTGAGAATAACTTTAGCTGCGTAGGATATCAAACTTATTGTTCCGTAATCCTCACATGACGAAGCCTTTGCCTTTTTTGGGATAGGAACTAACACCGATCTCACAAAATCTTCCGGCTAGATTCCTTCCTCATAGATACTACGAATCAGTCCATATATGGCCTTCTTCCCACCTTTCTCTAACCATTTCAACATTTCTACAGGAATATTGTCCACCCCCACAGCCTTATTTGCTTTCATCTCCTTTAATGCCCTTTCTATTTCATCGTCGAGTTTGCCTGGACCTAAGCTATCTTCTTCTACGTCATGTTCCTTTTCTATGTCTAACCTTGTCGGCCTAAGTTCTTTACCATACAGTGTTTCTATATATTCCTTTCATCTCTCTTGGATTTTTCCTGGTTGAACTATTATCTTACCCCATTTATCTTTAACTGTTAGCACAGAGCTTCCCTTCTTACTTCCCGATTATAACTTAACCTTGCTGTAGAGCGCACCAATTTCACCCTTCCTCAGTAAATTTTCCATATCCTCGTATTGCGTTGTCCACCATTCTTTAGCTTTATTAGTGGCCCTTCTCAATTTATTGTTTAACTCTTTGTACTTCATTTTGCCTAACTTTGTGTTTACATTTTTCCATCTGCTTCTCTCATCCATCTTTGCAATCATCCCATCCGTTACCCATCCGTTTCCTTATCCTTTTCCCGTTAACGGTTCCTATAGTGTCTTTTGCGGCTTCCGATATCCCTTGCTTGATACATTCCCATTTTTTTATAGTACTCAGTTCTTTACCGTCATACATCAATTTCTCTACAGCCTGCTGATACTTCTCCCTTGTTAATCCTTTTAATGCTTCTACGTTCCATTTCCTAACCCGCCGCCCTTGCCTTATCTTCTTGAAGCGGACGTTACATTTCATAACAACTAAATTGTGGTCAGAGTCTGCATCCGCTCCTGGGAAACTGTGCGAATTTATCACACTGTTCCTAAACCTGTGCCTAACCATAATGTAATCTACCTGATACCTTTCTGAGTCACCTGGCATTTTCCATGTATACCTACGCCTTTTGTGATGTCTAAACCATGTGTTGGTGATGACTAACCCCTGTCTCCTGCAGAATTCAATTGCTTTCTCCCCGCGTTCATTCCTCGTGCCTAACCCATAGTCCCCCACCACACCACCGTCTCTTCCTTCGCCTACCGGTGCATTGCAATCCTCCATTACTACCAAATGTTTCCCTGCAGGAACACACGCTATTATATCCTCTAACTCATCGTACATCCTATCGACTTCTTCCTCCTTGTGGTTGCTCGGTGGCATGTACAGGTATACCTGAACAATGACCATGTTCGTCAGCTCTGCTTTAATCTCTACGAGTAAGATTCTCTCAGTTGCTTGCTCTATGTTGACTACGCTTCTTCCTACCCCTTTATTTAATATTACGGCAACCCTTCGTTGGCTCTTGTCCCCACCGCTGTATATTATTCTATAATTATCACTCCAGTAATCCCCGCTATCCTTCCATCTTACCTCGCATAGACCGAAAACATCTATATTACCTCTTTCCATCTCTCACTTAATATTCTCTAATTTGCCTGTCCTCAACATTGTCCTGACGTTCCATTTTCCTATTTTAACTACTTTCGTCTTCTTCTGAGTCTTCTGTCCTGCTGAAGTTATTTCTTCCCTGCAAGGGTTTCGTGGGATGACGACCGCGGAAGCCTTGCCTCTCCCGCTGCCGGGCACGACACACGGCCTCTTGGGCCAAGTCCCGCAGTTGCCAGGACTCAATTTTTCTATGTTGTCCATCATTATTTTCTTGGGAAAAATAATTGAGGTGGTTTCCCGTTGCCTTCCTCAATAGTTTTTTTAACGTGACACCATCACTTAATGGCCGCCCCACTGGGGCCAGACGCCTTTGCAGCCGCCTCACTGAAGAACAGACGCTACGTGGACTACCTTTCGTCTGGCTCCTAACCTTCGACCTATCTGGCATGGGTGACCTTACCAGGAGCAATTATTGTTACTCCAGCCAGCACAGCTCTAGGGGTCATCGGAACGCACAAGCCCTTCCACCACGACAAGGTTGTAGTCCATGGGAGGGGGATTATAAATTAATCTTCTCAATTAAAAATGTTATAAATACAGTAAACAAGGGATCTATCTTCCATTTATTCATTCCAAGGATTCCTGCATACATGTCATTTGATTTTAAATAATTCTTTATATTTTTAATTTTAAATATCCCTTTTCCATGCACATAAATAAACCAAAACACCCACCATTGGCAGTGGCTGGAACTCATCTAAAGGAACCCTACTATCCAGATAACTATGTCACCTGTGAAAGGATAGCAAAGATCTTCACTTCTAGCTGAAAAACTAAATATATTACTCATTCAAAATCAAAAAGCTAAATGAATTAAAATTAGTTCACAGGAAAATTATAGGACTATATTTATCATTCATACACTTTCACCTGTTTAGGTAAGTTGTTCGACACATAGAACCACCTACTAATGAAATACTGGGTTTACTAGTATTCCACTTCACACAATGTGGCAGTGGTGATAAGGCTGACACACTTACAGCATTTCAATATCAATTGGCTATTCAAGCAATAGAAAAAGTATCAAATACAACTAAGATTAGATCCAAAGTGTTGGTAGAAGGGAGGGATATTATAGATAACATCAAAATAGTCCTATTAGATAGCAAGACAAGGAAAGCAACACTTTATAAATAGATCAACAGAAGGCATTACATTTTCAGTTTCATTTATAACTGGCTTAAATGACTGAACTACCTGAATATGGAATACCTTCCGAACTTATGGAAAACAGGTTTATTATATAAACTCTACATGGGGAGAAAACAAGGTCATTTCAGATAAAAAGCTGTGTAGACTACTGCCCTTACTCCAAGATAACAGCAAACATTTGGAATAAATACGATTAAATCTGAGGAAAGAATATTGGAAGAATATTTATACGCTGGGATATAAGAAGGATTAAAAGATAAGAACTAAGCAGAAAAAATGTGAACTGGAAAAATATATAAATGTGATATTAATTGACAACCAGGCAGCCTTAGTTTCAATTTAGGTGTCCAGCCATCAAGTAAGAAATTGAGAATATTGGGTAACCTGAAACATCTTCACGTAATCCACACTTAATGGAGAAACATTGCTGAATGAATTGGAAATTGAGTTCGACAGATATGGGTTGAGGATGAATATGAATATAACAAAGGTTATGCGGTACTGCAGCAAGAGAAGAGAATTGATGACAAGGACCTTGATTAAGGATATTAAGAAAGGACTTGTGAAAACTTTGATATGGAGTGTAGTACGGCGCGGAAACAATCATTGAAACCATGATAGGCGTAGATACAAGGCTTTTAAAATGTTGGCGTGGAGAAGGATGGAGAAGGTGAATTGTACAGAAAAGAAGGCAAATGAGGAAGTAAGTTTTATATCGGATTATCTCCAAGCAATAAGTTTGAAGGAGAATGGGCTTCACAAAAGCAGTAAAAAATATATATAATGCTAATTTATACGCCAATTTAAGAAGTTTTAATCGAGAAAATCATTAGCAAACGAAATGCACATATGCCCCAATTTATCTCCTTCTGGAGGGGTGATTTTTTGTCAAAATCTCATATTCTCCTTGTATTAGTTCTTTAGTTACGAAGTTACTCATTCGAATTTTTTGGTTGCACCTTAATGGCACTTTATGCTTATCGAATAAGAATCAAATAACTGAATCAAGAATATATTTTCATTTATAATTCAACTTGTATCAATTATAGTGCAAAATATATTAGTACGGAGGCAAAATAAAATAAAAAATGTAAAACAAAGCATTTTAATTGTAAAATTGTTATTATTACCCTCCTAAGTTTTCAAAACTTATAACTGTGAAACTGTAATTCGGTAAAGCAGATTCAAAGTTAAGTTGAAAAATTAATATATATATAAAAGGATTATTATTTTTGTTATTTTGAAAGTTTTATTAAAATAACTCTTATCTTCTAATTTGGAAGTGTTTTTCTCTATTAATATTTTGTTTTATAATTCCTATTATTCACCTTAAATAGTATCCTGTTACTGCATCAAATCAAAAAAATCTAATTTAGGAGATATAATTCGTCTCAAAACCTAATTGAAATCCTTCAATTCCTTCTCTATCAAGAAACAGTATAAATTTAAAAAAATTCGCAGCCTCTTTGGAGCAATACTGACATCTAATATTCGAAAAACGTTTCATAGACTATGGAATACGGTAAAATATCTTTAGCTATTTGTGAAACTTTACTTAAACAATAGAAATGCATCGTGAAAGACAAACTGAATTTATTTTGTAATTTTTGCATATAAATATGGCAGAAGTTTACAGATTAAACTATAATCGAATATTTAAAAGGTTAAAAATCAACGCTTTGTAGTGGTTACAGGAGTAAATCTTCGTGACATACCATGACGTGTGGTAACGATGGTAGGATTTGTAAACATAGTCTCTAAAGCTAAAAAGCCAGGAAATAGAATGTATACATACTTGAATGCTGTTGTGGATCCATCGCTAGACCAGATGATTCAAATAGTAAAAATTGTTTCTCAGAATCAAACAGGATAACGATGAAGTACAATTCATACCTTTAGCGAAGAGGAAAGGCTGAACTGTATACCACCAGTGACAGCGAACAGCCCGAAATTTAATACGTATGCGAGGGTTGAGCTCACATAGTACGAAGTCGGAACACCTCGAACTCGAAAACTTAATACCTTGAATGAAGCTGGAAGGGGGGCTTCATAGTCCCAAGGAATCAAACCCAGGGCATCCAATTAGCAGCCTAACGCTATATCCACTAGAATACCACGTCCATAGCCACCACAGCAAATGGCAGAATTTTTACCCGAGGTTCGTGACTTGTTTCTTTACACTGGTCTTCGTGTTACACACGTAGGTGGTGAAAATTGATTTAAAAATTTTCTCAACCAGGGTAGTTGAAGTTCAGTTGATTGACTTGTTATAATTCTTTACAGTCACGTTGCATCACATTGCAACACTAAACATATTAGATTTATCACCGATTAAATTAAATTGGGGATATTGTGGTATTAATTTATGATTTTCACAAAACTACGATTTATTACTGGTAAACCGATAACTCTGATGTAGTGGAAGAACATTTTTAATTTTCGATTAATACACATTAATACACATGTCCAAACATCTATTTGTGTGATCCACTTCCTGCTGTACGTTAGACGGCATAGTTGCTAGAGGTTTTTCAAATATTTTCTCTGCTTTCCCAAAATATAGTTAAGTTTGGTAACTTGCTATTCTTTTATCTCCTCCAATCGACTTTGCATATCTTTTGTAACTCATTCACAACTGTCTCACATTAAAAACATAATACTGGAATATCAACATTTCCTATCTCAGAAATGTCCCTTATCTATGCATGTCTCTTTTAACCTAATTGCAAGTGCCCACTTGCTTCCTTGCCTTTGCATTGGCTCTATTTCTTTCTCTTTCCCATCTTCACAAACATTCTTCGTTGACCAATAGATTCGTTATTTATTAATATGTACCTCTCTTTTCACATCTGTTAATTTTTTATCAACAGTTTCATTTCGTTCATTGAGTTGTGTATTGCCAATTTCAACATTCTCTCATATTACCTAACCCTCTACTCCACTTATTTCTGTTCTATAGTCCACCCTTCTATTTCATTCTTCTTTACCACACTCCCATTTTTCCTTCAAAGGTGACAGCCCTTCAACCCTATATTGATATTTGGCGTTGTATCCGTCTGCTCTAGAATAGAATTCAATTGAATTTCTTTTTCATATGCACATTTTAGCTCCATACGAATGTAACCATTTATTCTTATACGAGTAAGTTGGTATACTTATATCAATAATGAACACAAAGCCATTATAATGAAGGTCACTGCCGTGGGAATTTCTCCTCGTAAACCTCGAGTTTGAGATGATGGTGACTCACGAGATTCACTCTGTTCCACCAACTAGAGCGGTACATTATTTGCAGTTATTGCATGTGATTGTGTGTTCCTGTGTCTGTGGTCTCAGTGATTTATCTCAATCGTTTGTCTCTTAGGTCAAATTTTTTTGTTAAACCGCAATGAAAAAAAAATCAGGAAACTGATTATTGAAATAATGGTACAGACAAGGCAAAATTTCACGTCAATTTTCTACTATTCCTGTATTTCCGGTGAGAATATCTCTAATGAATATAGATTAGAATTAATAACTTTTAGGACGGAAGAGGCTATTATTTATCTTCCCCAATTTACTCATACACGAGACAAATATGCAACTTTAATTATGACATCAGAGATCTGGCAAAGTTGACTGCAATTTCTTGTTGGCATGACTAATTGCTAATTTGGGTATATTTACATTTGTTTGTCAGTCCCAGCGGTCAGAAATAAAATGTGAAGATTTCAGCACACGAAACCCAATTATTCTCTCTTATCCATTTCCTTTGTACTCAGGCAACACACGTATTGGCACAAAAGTTGGGGAATGAGATCTATCAAATGATAATTTGAAAAAGTGCGGAAATTAATAATGCTTTAATATGAGTTCATTTTTTATATTAAAAAAAACTACCGAATTAAAAGGAGCCGTAAAATATACCCGTTTATTTATTATTTATGAGTACTTGAGGAAACAAATAATTTTAACACCTTTTAGACCCCAAAGAGATCTTATCTTAATAGCCCAAGAAAAGCGAAATTTTTGCAGATTCGAGTTCTATTTACTAGACTAGAATGACATCTCCATTTAATATATTGTTAAGCTATACGTGGATATGTCATAGTGTGGATTTATAAGGCCACTATCCGCTGGTTGCGCTAACTTTCAAAAGACAAGATAATCGTGAGTGCTGTGGACACTTGGACAGCTTGTCTTCCCATTTATTATCAAATTTATTAGTCGTGTCAAGACCTAAAAGATTTTAAAAATACCAGACCCTAACTAATTTTTGCTACAAACATAATTACATCAAAGTTAGGCGTGAGGAAATTGAAACTGCCCAACTACAGGAGAAAAGTATGTCATAACACGACACTAAAATCGGATTCGTTGTTAAGCAACATCGCCATTTCTTAAATTCGTTTTGTCATAGTTTGGCATTAAAATTAATGAAATTACGAAAATCACAATTTTAACCTGTCGTAATGAAGATGATCCAAAGGAAGTCAACCTCTCAGGTGATGATGGCATTTTATTCTGGATTAGACTCGCTATCACTAATATTTTCTAGAATGCATTCGAAATCGGCTTAGATTACGTACGGTACTCAAGACGAATAATTTAAGTGCGTGAACTTCAATCTACTATTTTTATCGTCCGGCAATACGATTTCGCTGAGTTCTGGCGGCCTCTTGCATAATTGTTTATGTCCTTTAAGTCTGGACTCGAGTCTGAACTTCTGTTGTTAGATATGACGTTTTAAAATGTGTTCTTTATATCAATGTTTCCATAGTTGATCACCTACTAATTTTACAACATTTTCATAAAAGAAGTAATGCTGTGGGTCGCGGCAATCCAGGGGTAGAGCGTTAGACTACTGAGCGGAGGGCCCGGGTTTGATTCCCGGGCGTGCCTCTGTGGACACCCTCAGCTCCACCCAGGCCATGTGATTTTTCGGGTACCAGATCTTCCTGGGAAACCATAATCGGCTCAGGGAAACCACCATACCCTGATGTGTGAATTTCAAACTCCGTCGGGCCAAGTACTAGGTGAACTCTATCATCACCTCTCAAACCGACCTTGGGGTTGATTACTGTGTTTATGTTTTTTTTATGGTGCTATATTCTCGTTAGTAATTTAAAAAAGGCCACGATGGTCGTCTAGTTATCTCAATCAACGGGTATACATGTACATCGTTCTTGGCCTTCAGGCCCAAAATATTCATCGAAATGTTTTTGACTTGTTCGGATTTGATGTCCTTAAATTCTATGAACAGTCCATGCAATCGCAAAAAAATACGCAATTAAGAAAAATGGAAAAACATCCAAAACTTACCCACATAGTCTATAAACCTACTTAGATAGGGGGTACTCAAAAATAACATGATTTTTTTAAAGCTATGTATTTAATTTTTTTATAAAACACCTTATTATCTTCAAAGTACTCTCCATCACACTTAATATGAGGGTAGGCTGAAACCTAATACATACATGCTTGTAGACCACAAACAAAATTACCTTCAGAAGCACTCCTGGTGACATGTGGAAGTAAAATTCCCCTCAACATGCATGCATGTTCGTACATGTTTGAGGTCGTTTCATTCGTCCAGTGTAATTTGAGAAGTTGAAGTATGGAGACGTGTTCTAGTGCTATTTCAACGCGAGTTAAACAGCATGCTATTATCGAATTTTAAACTGCTGAATACGTGACTCCAACATCGTCATTTAAAGGCTGTTTATGGTGACGATGCTGTTGATAGGTCTACTGTAAATCGATGGGTAGTAAACTTTCATGTCTGCGAACCTGGAAAATCCACAATTGTTGATGAAACTTCTTTTGAATGTGTTTTGGGATGATCACCGAGTTTATGTGATCGATTTCCTGGAGCGAGGGGCAACGGTAAATTCTTCTCAGTATGTACAGACTCTAAAACATCACCGACGTCGAGTTTGTCGAGTTAAAGCCAGCCTGGCGCCAATAATCTTGCAACATGACAACGTTCGTCCACACACCTCGCACGCAACTGGAGAGGCTCTGCGAAGCCTGAAATTCGAACCGGGTCCACACCATCCTTATTCCCCCGATCTTGCGCCTTGCTATTTTAATTTTTATCCTCAACTCAAAAGACACCTCAAGAGTAATCATTACATCTCGGACGATGAGGTGAAGGTAGCTGTCAAGTCCTGGGAAAATTCGAGAAAAGTCGGAAGAGTTTTTCAGTGACGGAATGAAAAAAACTTGTTAGACGTTGGGAGAAATGTGTTAGCCTTAACGCTGACCATGCTGAAAAATAAATACATGATTTTGAAACTTAAGAATTGGACTTAAATGTATTTTTTGCACGACCTTGCTATTTTTTCGTTCGCGCTTTACAAGCATGTGTACTTTTCAGCCTACTCTCGTACATTTGTCCAATCTGCGATTCCGTTCCTGGAAACATTTTTCGAACTCGCCTGTTTTGATTCCCAACAGCTCCTGCTTCGTTTTCACTGCTTCCACGTCATCCACACGTTATCCTTTCATGTCCCTCTTCATTCGAGGAAACAAGTACAAAGCGCACGGAACAAGGCCAGGTGAGTAAGGGGTGTGGGGCAGGGAATCATGCTGTTTTTGATTAAAGACTGTCACACTAAAATTACTGCAGGAGCTGATGTATTGTCATGTCAAAAACCAGTCCGTCTCCCAAAAATTGGGCCTTTTTTGTCGCACACTGCTATGCAACCTTTTGAAAACCTCCAAATAGAAAGCCTGATTATGTCTGACCTGCTGGGATGAATTCTAAATGCACTATCCCTCTCACACCGAAAAAAACAAATGAGCATTGTCTTGAGGTTTGATGTCACTTGCCAAGCTTTTCTTGGCCGAGGCGACAATGAAGTTTTCCACTGCTTGACTGTTGATTGGTTGCGGGGTCGTAACCATAGCACTATGACTCGTCACCAGTAATGACATTGGCAAAAAATCTGGGACAGTTCGGGGATGGTCTTTCAATATATGGCAAGTTTCAATTCAATTCTCTTTTTGCTGTTTAGTCAGGACACAAGGCACGATTTCCCAGTGACCCTTCTCATCTTCAAATCTTCCTACCAAATTCCCTGAACTGAGCTCCATGTTATTCCAGATAACTTGCTAATCTCTTCAATAGTCCATCGTCGGTCTTCAAGCATGAATGCATGAACATTTTCATCAATTCTAGAAGTTGATGGACGTCTTGAATGAGGTTTGTCACCACGCGACTTTTCACCTTCTTTGAAACGAGAAAACCATTGGTACCCTTGGCTTTTTCAAAAAGCACAGTCATTTATAATATATATATATATATATATATATATATATATATATATATATATATATATATTCATTCATATATAGTCATTTATAATATATATAGTCCTGTTCCTAATTCCTCTTGAGAAAGGTGGTTGGACCACCGAAAATTCGAGAACCAGTGAGTCCCTCTTTTGTGTGTTTTGGTTTCTGTGTTTGTTATGACTATCAGTGAATTTATATATTTCGTGAATATAGTATATATATATATACTATATATATATTTTGTGAATATCGTATCTATATATATATATCGTGTATATATATATATATATCGTACTATATATATATATCGTGAATATAGTATATATATATATATATACTATATTCACGAATTTTGATAGTTAACAATATTGTAAATGATTAATATTTTATATCACCTCGGTGTTTCTATTTCCCCGAATTTAAGAGATTCCTCCTAAAGATTCACCTCAAATGTCTCTCAGCCTTAACCTTCGATATGTGCGAAATCTGTATTAAGTTATCCGCGAAATATTTAAATAACACACCACACATTGATACGTGGGAAAATAGTAACCATTTATTATTCAAGTCAACTTGTTATCAAATCGACGAAACAATTTTTTTCTCATGTTTAAGATTATTAGTATTGCAAACTTAAGACTGGATAACAGCATCATATCGGATGTGCGAAATCAACTAGAGAGTAAATAAAAAATGCTTGAGATATAACCGCAAATCTACGATGGAAACTAATAGTTAAAATTTAATAATACATTTTAGTTTCTGCAACACTGTTCCGATATCCGTAATTCTATATCTGCGAATGACGTATCAGACGTAAGAGTACGCATCGTGTCTTTCCCGTCCTTATATATATGAAAACATTTTTCTCGCGCGAAGAGACCACTATTTATCAATCGATAAGGTTCATTAAAAATTGAAAATACAAAAAAATGCTTTTACCTAAGTGATGCTGAGTTACCATTCCATTACGAAAGGCTGATATTTTGTGTGATAAACTTTGAGCAGTGGTGCTCTAAATTTAAATTGCCTGATACTTCAGAACTTAACGGAAAACGAGTACCACCGGCCGATAGGGCTCCGACCGCTGTCCGAAAAACGAAAGGCTAAGTTGATTAGTCTGAAACCGGTCAGTCCAGCAGGTCACTTTTCCTTGGTGCTTAAATCCCACCTTAGCTTTGGTTTGGAATAACTTCATGTAGTCTCTAAGGTCATTTTTATTATTATATTTTTACTCTATTAATATTATCATCTTACAATTGACGATTAAGTTCTAATGAACATAAGTTGATTCTATATTTAGTGCAAACAAAAAATACCGGGACCGTAAACTTCAAGTTTACGGCCCCGGTATTTTTTGTTTACATTGATTCACGACCGTAGCTACGTTCCTTGTATATTTAAATTATATTAAGTGCGTTTAGGAATGACCAGACTACATTCATTGTTTAAAGTGCGTGTATTACAGTTTTTTTTAATACTATTGTGATCGTTTTACGTGATACCGCTTGTATTTATCTCTCACAAATGTATTCGAAGTTATTCCTGTAGTGGACACACTCAGTGGTACTAAAAATACTATTTTCTGTTTGCATGTTCATTCTAGTATTTATACGGCCAGATGGCTTCATGTTTTATCATTATGTCTTGCTGGGACGTTGTCTTTCTGTGCATTGCGTTCTATTATTCAAATTATTTTTAATCGTACGAAATGATCTCACCGGCGGGGTAAGTAAAACGCAGTGACTACCATAACAGACAGAAAACCTAAGAGTCCCAAGTAAAAGGAATGCATGGACCGCGAAAATATATCGCTCCGAGAACAGTTATTAATGATAAAACGTGTGTCAGGAAACAACACAATTTGATGCCATGTTGATCAAACACACAACCATTGACACCATGCGTCAAGTACAACATTTATGATGAAATGAAAACAATTTTCAAAATTAACATTGAGCTTACGACAATAGGCCAGCAACGAGATTTTTCGTTCTTGTGCACCAGCAAACAAATCGTCTCAGTCCGACCACTCAAGATTCTCCAACCATTGAGGACAATCTGCCACAAACGATCATTCAAAACCCTTGACTTAATTAAACCTGACCAAACGCACGACCATTCTTCCGATCCCTTGTGAGTCCACTGCCACTGACATGCATGTCCATTCCCACTGACGGATTTCCTGTGGATGACGAGAGCGGAGGGGGGAGGGGGAGGAAATGCGTAAGTACCAATGCCATCGCACTTAGTGTTGCGTAGCTCAAATATGAGCTGCTTCTTTACATGTCAAACCAGAGCTGCACTAAGAAAGTATCACAGAAGGCAAATAGTAGGGAAGAGACGATGGAATAATATCCGGTTCCACATGACATAATTACATGGATGGTAGGGACAAAGATATACTATTTCAATGCAACAAATTCAGAGTGTAAAAATCAATCACTTTGACTAGGGTTCGAAACCGGATCTCTCGATGTCAGAATACTCTAGCCCGTTAAGCTACCGAGGCGTCCTCTAACAGTCCGAAATTTTGGAGGTTTTATAGGAACAAGATGACGTAATACCGCACATGCAATGTCGCTGAAATTCGTATTCGTGCGCGATTTACCGCAGTCCACGACGTTAAAGCTAACTTTAAACATTATGGGTGTATCATTTTTAACAAATTCCAAGAAACTGCGGGGGATACCGCGACAGTAACTTTTGACAGAGTCGTCCGCTAATATGCATTACAATGTAACTACGTTTACACCCTGAAATTTTTGTATTTTAATGCATTTTAGTGGATGACTTCATCAAAAATTACTGTCGCGACATCTCACTCAGTCTCTTGGAAAGATATACCAGCGAATGCAAAGCTGGAATTTTGGAAAGCGTGAAGCGAATTCAGCAAAGAAAAAATTAGAGGATAATTTTAAAGATAATCAGAAAGCAGTTTGGTCGTACGCCAGAGAGGCTCAGGAAAACAAACCAACAATTAATTCACTTAAAAATGATAAAGGCGAAAGAGCAACCAGCAGTTTGGAAAAGGCTAACTTATTAAATTCCTTTTTTCAAAGCGTCTTCACCAATGCCTCACCGAATGTCTCCGATAGCTTACCAAACCGTGCCAAGTAGTCATAGATGGAGTTAGTTCAAATGCAGTAGAAGTTCCTTCAGGTTTTCCCCAGGGAAGTATTATCGGACCTCTTTTATTCCTACGTTACGTTAACGAGATTGTCTCCGTAGTCACTAGTAAGATACGTTTATTTGCCGACGATGCAGTGGTTTACCGTGACATTCGTAATATTGAGGACACAGCAGCTTTATCAGATAACCTAAATGCTATGAAAAGCAGGCGCGACACTTGGCAATTAGAATTAAACTTAAAAAAGTGCGTAGTGATAAATGTTCGTAAAAAGAGCTATTCCCTCCCGAACGCCTATTGCATCGGGAGCACCGAAATTGAATGTGTAGACGTTACCCTCACTCACGACCTCTCCTGGGTGAAAGATACGGGGAATGTGGAGAAGCTAACAAAAAATTAGGATTCATGAGAAGATTACGGGGTAAATGTCACAAAAATACCAAAGAGAAATTTATCTTTCGCTGGTTCGGCGTCACTTAAAATATGTTGCAATTATATGAGATCCTCTCGAAGTTGGATTATTTACCCTAATTGTATCACGTGTAGCGTAGAGGAGCTAGATTTTTAAACGTTGTTATGATAAATTTAGTGGCGTATGTCAAATAATAAAGCAGCTAGGCTGGAAAATATTCACGGGGCGAAGGTTAAATTATATATATATTTTTTAAAATTCTTATTTTAGTACCCTGCAAGCCACCGCCAGGGCGTGAGGCAGGGGGCGAACACACACCAGACCAATCTCGACCCGAGCACGGCACTAACGCTGTCGGACAATGTTATTCTGATCCCTTATCGCTGGTGGAAAAAATGACATGTTAAATCAATCTGTTCTACACTTAATCTCTCTAATTTCTTTACGTGATCTCTCTTACCGTAGTACGATGGGGGTAACAATAAATGTTCAACATCTTTGCTAAAGAGACGACCTTACAATTTATGCAAGAGCGTCATTCTGTACATTAAACGTCAATCAATCAAAAGTCAATAAATAAATAAATATATTATATAATATATATATATATATATATATATATATATACATATATATATATATAGATATATCTGGCCAATAATTATAGCCCATGCTCTGCAGAATTTCATTATAATTAACAAGAATGAATAAACTAATTTGCGTGCCCAGAGAATTGAAATTTTACTGCCGACTTGTTTCGCTACACTCTAGCATCATCTTGACTGTCCAGATGTTTCTACAGTGTAGCGAAACTAGTTGACAGTAAAATTTCTACTCTTTGGAAACGCAAAATTGTTTCAATTTTCCTTGTTCATTATACATACTTATATCATTCCTCATGGATTGCAAACCTGTAGAGGTGGAGGGACTTATGCATTCTCATTGTCCCTAGAGCTGTGCAGAGCAATAATAATTTGTTCTTTGAATGGAAACCAACTGTAGATAGTTCTAAGGTTAGAAGACAGACGAAAGGTAGCCCGCGCTCGGGGTAGCCCACCCCGTGTGTTCCTCTGTGAGGCGGCTGCAAAGGTGTCTGACCCCAGGGTGACGGCCATTGAGTTATGGTGTCACATTTTAATACTATTGAGGAAGACACCGTGAAACCATCTCAGTAATTGCTTATCCCAAGAATTTTATGATGGGCCTCACAGAGAAAATGGGTCCTGGTAAGTGTGGATGTCGGCCCAATCGACCATTTGTCGGGCCCGACAGCGGGAAACCCAAGGCTTACGTGGTCGTCATCTCACGAAATCATTGCTAAGCGGAAGAGACACCGACAACGATGAGGACCAAATTAGTTACAATAGGAACTTGACATGCTAGGATAATGTTGAAGGCAGGAAAGTTATAAAATATAAACCGAGAGATGAAGAGGGGAATTATAGATGTTTCTGGGATGTATGAGGTAATAGCGGGAAGGATAGCGGATATCACTGGAGTGATGTACAATAATATACAGGGTTCGTCCGGAAAATAAGTGTACTGATTTTTTCCCGCCGCTCCAGGCGCGCCCAGCACCGCTCTGACGGGCTGCGATTGGAGGGGGGTATGTTGGCAAGCGACGCTGAAAAAGCCAGTCGGCTCTGAGCTGTGGTGTAGTGAGGAGCTCTGTTAACGCGAACCTCCACGCTCGACCCACGTCACGGAACGCGATGCCGAAGTTTTTGGAGCAGCGTTATTCCATCAAATTTGCGGTAAAGCTTGGGAAATCGTCTACCGAAACTGTCGGTATGATTAACCAGACTTACGGGGAGTCAGCCATGTCCAGAAACATTATCTTTCGGTGGCACAAGATGTTCGTGGAGGGCAGAGAAGAGGTCGACGACGAACCACGGCCTGAACGCCCATCAGCGACACTCACCGACGAAAATGTGCGAAAAGTTCGCGATGTACTGAACTCTGATCGTCGTCTTAGTGTTCGGATGGTAGCAGAGCAGTGTAATGTGCCAAAAACAATAGTGCACGAGATTATTAGGGACCAATTACAGATGCGAAAAATTTGTGCAAAGTTGGTGCCGAAAGTGCTCAGTGATGATCAAAGACACAATCGTTTGGAAATCGCGACACAACTTGCGGATCACTGCAAAAATGATCCACATTTTTTAGAGAACGTTGTTTCGGGTGACGAGGCGTGGGTCTTTGAGTACGACCCGGAGTCGAAGAGACAAAGTGCGGAGTGGCACACCCCATCATCACCCCGTCAAAAGAAAGCTCGCATGAGCAAATTTCGGATCAAGGCGATGCTCACCGGACTTCTTTCTGTTCCCGAAGATAAAGAGGAGTTTGAAAGGAACGCGATACGGGACTTTGGACGCCGTCAAAGAGGCCGTGACGACGTGTCTTCGAGAGGTTCCCGATGATGTCTTCGCGGGAGCGTTCCAGGAATGGGAACGCCGCTGGAGCAAGTGTATCGACTCACAAGGGTCCTATTTTGAGGAATATTAGCTTAAGATATGTAAAAGTGTAATAATTTTTTTTTCCTGAGTTCAGTACACTTATTTTCCGGACGAACCCTGTAGAGCGGAGGAGAAAAGAGCCAGTAAGGGGTAGCAATATAATAGAACGAAAAGGCAGAAAGAAGCGTGGTACACGATTGGTAATACCAATCGAAGTAAAACCTGAACCAGCGAGTCTGGTCATTGTTCATTTACCCATACCACTAATCAGTCATAGGGAGGGAGAAGTCGATAGGGTGTACGATCAGTTAGAGGGCATAATCGCGCGTTCTCCTGGAGGAAAACATCTGATAGAGATGGGAGATAGAAATAAAACCGTAGGAGAAGGAAGAGGTGGGGGATTATGAATGAATATGAAGAATGACCGCACGGAGAACGCAATTGAGTTCTGCAGGAGAGGGGGGTTAGTCATCACCAACAATTGGTTTAGACTCCACAAAAGGCGTAGGTAAACATGGGAAACACCAGGGGACTGAGAAAGCTATTAGTTATATTATATCATGGTTAGGCACACATTCAGGAAGAGGACGATCAATTTGCGCAACTTCCCGGGAGCGGATGCGGACTCTGACAACAAATTGGTAGTAATGAAGTGTAGCGTCCGTTTCAAAAGGATAAGGCAGGGGCGGCAGGTTAGGAAATGAAATTTAGAAGCATTAAGTAGATTCACAGGGAATGAGTATCAGTGGACTGTAGAGAAAAGCATGGGTGAGGGAAAAGAGCTGGGGGCCTTCGAGGAAAAATGGGAATATCTCAAAAAGGGGTAGTGAAAGCTGAAAAAGAAACTATTGGAACCATTAATGGGAAAAGGACAAGGAAACAATGGATCACGGATGAGATGATTAGGGAAGGAAATGAAAGAATGTAAATACAGAGTTAGGTAGAATGAAGTATAAAAAGTTAAATAATAAATTGAGATGGTAGGGTAGGCAGGGTATGGCAGTTTAAAAAATGGAACGTAGATGCAATAATTCGATTGCAGAGGAAGGTTTATCAGCAGGCTTTAGAGAAAATTATGAGTGAAGAAAGGAATTTCGGTACAAGAGAATGGTTTACGGTACAAATTCTGATTCTACCCTAATTCGAATCCCGGTCAAGGCGAATTATTTTTATACATTGAAATTGCTGTATTTTAAACTCAGTTAAATGGAATACATTATAAACAAAGCTAAGCAAAAAGTTTACATCCCCATAAATTTTGTTTTAGCTAAAGTAGATAGAATTAAGTTTAATTTAAACTACTCAATGTAATTGAATAAAAAAATTAATGTCTCGGAAACATCTTGTCAAAAATGAATCCATTTCTCGGAGCAAAAATTAATATTTATAGAAGTTCAAGGAAAGTAATGACAGATTTCATATTCCACTGGAAAAATCCAAACACTAATTAAGTCATTTCGAGTTCTTCGGACGAAAAATGCTCGACCGCTTCGATGACATAATCAGCCACCAAAACGACCTACATTCATCACCTATCCTGGAGATAAAATCGATAGGAGTACATTGGGAACAATCACATTTCGATAAATTAAGTATCATGCATTTTTCCAGGTCTTTTCGTTCTATCTTCTTTTGCTTCGCATAGGAAGCCATCTAAAACTATTGTCATGAGAATCCCCTTTCGTCGGAGGAATTAATGTTTAACACGCAAGACATCGCGTAAAGTTTTTTCTAATAAAACAAAATACATTCTTTAAACAAAATAACAGAGCGTAAATTAACGATTTGAACAAAAGGTTATACGAAAAATTAACGCTTAACACATTTACGTTGATTGTGCCAAAATGTAAGCATGAATATGCTGTATATTTTTAAATTTCTTGTATTACCCAAAGAGTGTTAGGAATAGGAAGATCACCGATCATCAATTTAGTCGATCTACCGTTTTTATTTAAAAAATTTACGTTAAAATACAATAATTTTTCAAAGATTGAAACACAGAAACACAAAGGAAGGACACTGACATATGTAGTTTTGACGTTTCGGCGGCACGGCCGTCATCATCAGGATTCCGTTCTCTGGGGAAGAACGGAGAGGAAATGCCCGAAGGGGGGGAGAGGAGAGGTAATGGACGAATAGGAAACGAACTTGGTTTTTGAAACTAGATAATGGGCGTAGACTGTTGAGACTTTTGAGTCGTAGGTTTGGAGAAGGATGGAAAAGTAAATCTCTTTGAATCGTATCTGTATTGGTTGAGTATTTTGGACTTGGATGGAGTTGAGGGTGCCCAGAGGCGCGTTCCCGGGAATCGAACCTCCGGCCAGTATTCTAATGCTCTACCCCTGGCCTACCGCGATCCCTGCATATTTATGATTGCATTCATATTTTAAATCCGTATATCGCATATTTTTCCAATGGTAGATGTAATAATCTTGCCTTTACTACGAGGCGTGTTCATAAAGTAAGGCCCGTTTGGTCACAGGAAAAAATATACTCATATGAAACACATTTTATTGGCACTTTTAGTTAGCTACAAACTTACTGCACTTATCTACATAATCGCCGTTCACTTCTAAGCATTTTTCGTACCGCTGCACGAGCTTCTTAACCCCTCTGCATAGAAACTCGCCGCCTGAGGGTTGAACCAATCGACAACGCCATTCTTGAGTTCCTCTTCGGTTTCGAAACGTTGTCCACCGAACCACTGTTTCAAGTGCAAGAAGAGGAAGTAGTCGCTGGGTGTAAGGTCAGGACTGTACGGTGGGTGGTTTAAAGAGTTCCCAACGACCCAAAAACTCTTGTCCACTGGACATTCTTTGCTCTTTGTGGTGGTCGGTGAGAATTTTCGGTACCCACCTTGCACGCAATGTGTGGTATCCGAGGCGCTCCGTAACAATATTGTAGACAGTAGTGCGTCCAAGTTGAGGAAATTGTTCAGCCAGGCCATTAATTGTCAATCGACGATCACATCGCACTTTTTGTTCCACTTGCGAAACAATTTCATCGGTCACAATACCACTTCGCTCTTCGTCATGGAAATTTGTTCGTCCATTTTTAAAATCACAGCACCATTGTCTAACCTTTCTTTCACTCATAACTGTAGGTTTATAAACTAGGCATATTTCCCGATGAATTTCAGCAGCCGACAATCCTTTTGCATACAAGAATCGTATGACAGAACGCACTTCACAGCTGGCGGGATCAACAATTGTCGCGGACATTGTTATTTGCATGCACGGACAAGCAAACGACTTCTGAAACAAAACAAATGCTGCTATAGCTTCTCAATGAATCGGTAGATGGCGCTGCAGGAGCAAAACTGTGTTCTGAAGCGCCAATATTTAAATATAAGCAAACGGTACTTACTTTAAGAATACTCCACGTATTTTATGTATCCTTCAATTTATGCTGCTGACGAATGTAATGACTTCATTTTTAATAAGTATTTTACCTAGAAACCTTTGGCTGAGGGAAAAGAGTTATGTGCTTAATTTCATACTTAATACCATTCACATAGAGGGGCATAACACGACAAAAATTCCGATATCATCGGGAAGAGGTTAACACGTCTCCAAAAGGCTCCATAATGTTCATAATCCATTGAAACCCAGAAGTATATAAATTTCTTTACGTAAATGCAATTCCTCACTTTATCTACTTATAAGAAAGTAAAAAAAATGGAAACAATATCTTTACATTTTTACTCAATTTTTCTCAAAATGACGATAAAATGAAATAGAGAAATCTCTATTTCTCTCTATCATAAGAAATGTCTATCTATTAATGTACATTTTTTATACGGGGGGTTTTATAGATATTTTTGGAATAAAAAAGATGAACAACTTCTACTATCCAAAACCATCTTTTTTTTTTAAATGATACGCTTGATGATATAAAATACAGGGATACAGGGTAATATAAAATTAGATAAGGCATAACTCATCTCAATATCTATAAAATAATGCATCTTTATTTCGTTTATACTGCATCAGAAATTTTCCCATAGTGACATGTTTGAATTTTTTCCTTAAAATGTTTTTATTTTAACCAATTTATGCGCTGTAAATCAATTTCTATGAACAAGAAATTTTAATTGAAAATTATATCTACACTTTAACTTTTTAACTCAAAAATCTTGCTAAGCCGCGGAATAATTCTCAGCAAAAACATCAATAAGTAGAACTCTGTAGGAACTTTCTGTCGTAATTGCATCTATAAATTATAGTAGGATTTCAATAGCAATTGTTTACTATTTTACTTAGGACTATGCTGAATGATAAAGCTACGTAGTTACTAACTTTAATTCATATTCTGTATCGCCGTTCGTAAAAATCTTTCACACCTCTTTCATCAGATCATGGTTGCAGGAATTTTTCCCGAGACAGGGAGGGAAAAATTCATATTTACCTACAAGGACAAATTGAAATAATACCTACAAGACCTAAAAAATACCTACAAGAATTACATTGAAATTTACGTTTGTAAATGTTTTCTTCAATAATGTTTCACTTTTTGACAATAATTTAAAAGCAAAATATCTGTTCTTTGTATGGTTTTGACCTCTAGCATGGCGGAAACATTTTAATTTGGTAAATGACGATAATCCGTTCACTTTTAATAAAATAACGATTCCAAAAGAAACGTCCTCGCTCTTTTCACTGGAAATTGAAGCACGGTTAATTAGCACTGATGCACGGTTAATTATCAATGGTGCACGGTTAAGCACTGATATTATTTATGTTGGAAAGGAGGTAATAGGTGAAAAATCTCCTTTAATGCGGTATTAAAACATATCTCCAATGCATTCGTGATCAACAAAATTCCCAGGAATTGTCCAGACTTTCAATGCACCATAGCGATTAGTTGCAAGCCATTAATCCGCCTATGCATGAAACAATCACAGTACGCGTAATTTTTCAAAATCGTCAGCATTAGCCGACCGTACAGAAAGACATCTCAGATGAATGCTACAGTAAAACATGAACGCATTGGGATATTTTCATAAACTTTTCAATGGCTTTTTGTACCGCTTTTTCCGATAAACTTGTATTCGTCTAAAATGTGTTTCCTCTCACAAAAGTACACGTCATGTTCAGATTTCAGCTGAATTTTCATAATTTTAAAATCTCCACACCAAGTACTCATGGGAGAGGAAGTCGCATGCTTGTACTCTCCCCCCCCCCATTTATTCACCAATTAGGGATCGATAAACCATCACTCCACACCACAATTCAGAAAACTTAAAGAGCTTTTTAATATCCCTATGTATGTATTATCACGTATATAAAATTATATAATAGCAATACAACGGCATTATCAGTTCTTTCTTTTATTACTTTTCTTGTATGCTTTATATTATTGCATCAATTACGTGATACTCTTCTCAACTACCAACCAAATTAAACGCTGCACAAAAGTGAAAAAAAGTTAAATTGGTACAACTATGTCAGGGCGCCAAAACCAAAAGGAAAGACATAACTCAAACGATAATCAAGTCGAAAAAATTTACTTTCGGCAGTCCTTATCGGTTCCAGAGTGCACCCACCTCAAACCACTCGCGAACATAATGGGGCCGCAGAAATATATAAATACATTCGCGAGCGTCGTAAGACTTACATTGCAGTGTGAGACGGAGGGCTCTCGTGGAAGAGAGCTACGAAAACAATCTTCCGACCACCGTCCAAAGCTGCTCAGCACCGGAGGAGCAGCGGCAGAGGAGAGGTTGACGCAGGCACTCATCCAACTGGACGGAGAGGATAAACACGAGGTGGTCGCATCCAAGTGGATATGTCACAGTAATCGATTTTACTCCAGTAAATTAACATTAATAGCACTTAGCCTATGATTTAAATTCGCCACCGATTGAATGCGAAGCAGACGGGCAATAAAGAATGAGTTTAAACTATCAATGCCATTATATTTGTGAATTTGTGACTATAGCCTGCTTCCCGCGTGGCGAGGTGAAGTGGTCGCAGTGACAATTCAATGGGTGAAATTACCAATTAGTCGATTCGTCTTGAAGGACTTATTGCAACGAATGTGACGACGAAGGAAAAATCGGTCTCTCTGGCCCTCCTTTCCTTCTCCGAGCGAAGTCATTTCGGATTAGAGGGAAACCAAAGTCAAATGGTTCAACCGGAAAAAAGTTTTGGCTCAATGCTCTTCCTTCTCTAATAATACATATTCGTTCGCGGGCGTTTGAGAGAATCAGCTGGGCGAAAAAGGAAAAAGAGTACACCTATTTTATTATACACGTATTATTATTTATGCACGTATTATGTGTCGTTTTCGTGAAACAAATGTTCCCTCTCTTCACGAAAGGTTACCGTTTTCTCCTGAGTTACCTTCGTTTTACTTCTATTCGTAAAGAACCTTTGATTGTATTTTCCTTCAATTTCTTGATTGAATTTGAAAATTTTGCTACTTGAGTAGTAGTAGTATTGTTGGGGAGGCGACCGACAGCTCAGGTCATTTGCGCCATTAGGGATGGATGGGAAAGGATGAAGGGTGGAGAGAAACCCGGCGTCGGCATTAGCCTGCTCTTAACGAAATGCGCCAAGGGGTCCGCAGCTTAACGTTCCATCCGACGGACGGCGTACTCACTCAAAGTGCCCTCCACAAAGCACCTCAAGTAGGGATCGGGATACCACTGAAAAATATCTGTCGCCGCCGGGATTCGAACCCGGGCCTTCTCGGTGGGAAGCCCGTACGTTAGCCACCGCAACATCCCGATCCCCTTGCTACTTGAATTCGACTGATTTTACTGCTTGTCAGGTGAAACCCATGGTATCAGGTTAATTGGGAACTCCCCATCCTTTGGTGTGTTCCTGTGAGGTAAGCGTTAGTTCCACAAACGGAGCGCGTGTACATATCTAGGCTAACCCGTTAATTACCTTTTACGTATTTTCCTATTAAGATCAGTACGGTTTGCAGGCCGCTGTCATTGGAGTTCCTCCTCGTAAATTCTGATTTTGTGTTTGATTTCGACTCACGAGAGTCACAAGCCTGAGTAGGATACCGTATGCGACTCATTTTCGTTAGTTTTCTCTTTCCCGAATTTAATGTATTTAGATACGAGTAACAGGTCACTACCGTAGGAGCGCCTCCTCGTAAACACGGCACGGCAAAAACCTAAGCGAGAGAGTGTCTTTAACTCATTCATTTTCATTATTTTTATATTTCCTCAAATTTATTTTCCCTGTGTTCAACGAACTTTAGTACTACATAAGAGTATTTGTGATTTTTTGTTCCAACTTTCCCTTTTTTCATTCATGAATGAAAACCCTCTCTCCCGAAAAGATTACGGCCAAGAGCATTCACACCAGTCGTTATTTTTACGGCCGTAATAAAGTTCTGCAATTCTACCTTAAGGTTTTTCTATAATATTTTATACCTCATTCAATTCTTTGACAAGCAAGAGTGTGGGAGCGAAATCGAGGGCTAATGTTCTCCATACACGCCTTGGACATGATTCTGTTTCCTATCTTAATTGACTTAATTGGATAATACCGAAAGCACGGTAACATATCAGCCATTAGAGTACTCTAAATGCAGAGCGGAAGCTACTATGCAGGATGCTCTATCTTGGTCATTACATTGGGCCGAAGAAACTACTAATGCCCAAATCACTTTCCGGTATTGCGAAAAATTTACCTTTCAACTGTCACATTGATCGTAAAAAGGCCTTATCACTGCTAACCAGTATCTCCTGTCCTAAAAAAACGTTGGAATGTTGAAGCTCTTGCGAATGTATCTAAAATGTTCATATTATTTTTGAGAAGCCAAAAAATAGTCTGTACAATTTCATAAACAGCCTGTATGATAAATAAATTACGTAGCAGTCCAGACGTAGTTGTTTCAACCTCTTAAATTCTCCAGGAAACAGAATATCGGCCAAGAGAAATCATCGGAATAATCATAGACTGGTATTACAATTTGCCTCCACCTTAGACATAACCGTTCTTCTTCGTTCTCTGTTGGGCCATAACAAAGTGTTGGACGAACACTAGCGCCCAACATAATTTTAAGCATGCTCCTTGGACTTATGTTCTTATAGATTTACGAAATGGGGTTAAATATTAGGCATAAGAATTTTTTTAGCGGAGACTGTTCTCTATGTGCGCAAAAACATTAAAGTTCGAGGCTCATGAGCAGTTTGGGGTAAGATTCATTCGATTTATGACGATGTGTATCTTAAACGCCATGGAATGCCTTATATTTCTCCATAATTTCGAGTAAAGGTCCTTTTTCTATGCCATTTATATTTTCTGTGTATTAAAAAAAAGCCATGATTGCAGAATAAAATTACACGGTGATACTTTCTATGATACTAATAATGCTGTGGTGATTTTCAAATACAGGTTAATCATGAAGTGGTATGGACTCCTTATATTGGCTCTTATCCTCTTAATAGAGGTTGAAGTCATTCAAAGTGCACCCAGCAGTGGAAGCAAATCAACAACTGCTGAAGGTTAGTATTTTTTTCTATTTTGGCATATTTTATATATAATAGTTGGTGAAACATTGGTGACATGAATTTGAAAAATTACACAGTGAAAAAATAATATTTATGATATGATTATGGACAAATTTGATGAAGTTGCTGCAAAATATAGTACAGGACATAATGGATAGGCGTGTAATCCGAATTCCGTTAGAAAACAAAAATAAGGTTGGCAAATAATTAGACGATTTTTAACTTCCATGTAACAAACCATTCCAAAAATATTAATTGTTAGAAAGATTTGCCCGTTGTTTTCAACTTAACCCCTGCGGAAATATCCAGAGTGTAGTAGAAAGCGCCAAGGGTGAAAATAAAAATAAGTAGAAAGATTATGTTAATTTTGCGGGTTAATATGCATTTCACCAAATCAACCAAAAATTCACAACCATTGAACATCCCAAGCTACCCAAGAACATCCCACAGCGTGAAGTTAGGATGAAGATACATCATGAATTGATCAAGAAATGGAAATCCTTATTTTTTAATGGAAACGACCAGCTTAGTATTAGACTTGAGTGGTATAAAACAAGGCGCACTGAACTAGAGTAGATGTTTGCAGTATTTTGAGGGAAGAGGTAATGATACTAATGTAATTGGAAAAAAATCGCCTCAACTTATATATAATTTACAAAAAGAAGAGAATAAAGTATTGTCATCCTCTGGCACTATTCGAGTGCTAAAAGTTCACATTTTTGGAAAAGGTTGACGCTTTGCATAAGAACGAGGGGCTTAAATGGTAAGAGTTTCGCTTGAGCTATGAGGGAAGGAAATAGGGTAGGCAAGAGAGTGGGTCAGTGGAGGGAATTCCGGAAAGAATGAGAAGATTGAAGCAGAGCGAAATGCTGAAAGATGCCATTTTAAGAGGGAATATTTGATTTGGGGGATGAGGGAGTCCTGCATTCCGAAATGCTGTATTTGACGAAACAGGGGTGTTAGAAATTATGAGAAGCTGAAGAAGAAAATAATGCACTTCAAATGGTGTGACTTCTGTTTCCAAATTCATGTCATAAGTCGTGAGGCATCTCTCCGGTATCATTCTTACCCTACACATCTCGTCACGTAGGACAGATATCTAAAAATACTAATATCATCGATTAAAAATCACAACTGATTGTCAGTCACACGTGAGTTCCTGGCAGTTTTAATTTAGAGAGTTGAATAAAATGGCTGGAGTCATCTTGCGGGTAACCCACCGATGGCTAGCCTCACAAATTAGGACTACGATTTTAAACTCAAAGATACGCATATCGTAGTACAAAAATCCTTGTGAACATATTCACAAAAAAATAGCTCAAAAGGATCGCATAGGTATTCAAAGCATAAGAAATATTGGCGAGGAAAAAATATATACCTTTTTTGCAGTATCAAGGATTCATTTCGTTGAAGTTTTCTGCACTCATAAAAAATATACACTTGACCTCCACGACAAATCACAAGCGTCTTTTATTTTATCGCGAACCTTTTTATCACACTATTGGTGTCGAATGAATATGTACAGCAGAATGGTCGCTTGAGCATAAAGCTGCTCTCAAAGGTGACCTTAAGAGGATGATGATTCATCTCAGGGCAAGTTCCATTTCACGAGACAACTAATCATTTTTATACTGTTCTTATTATTTTCCCTTTTTCTGAGGCAGTTGATTTTCCGTCCGAATCATTTCAGACAATTTGGATACAGAAGCATCACAATACTCTGCTGAAGCACAACCTCGTTGGCTCTTCGGTTGGGAGAACTTTCAGGTGAACCAGCCGCAATTAGTACCAGATAATAGCTTGGAGACCTACGAATACGATCAGGATTCATCTTCACAATTGAGCTCCAACAGTTCTGAAAGCAGTGAATCCTCTCATGAAAGCTCGTCGACATCGGAAGAGAGCGAAGAAATAACTACCACGGCCGAACCCAGCTCGGAGAGTGAACATTCCAGCAGCAGTGACAGCTCGCACCGAAGCAGTGAGTCACATGTAGAGAGCTCGTCCCATTCCAGCAGCTCTCACGAGGAGAGCTCATACCATCCGAGTAGCTCTCACATTGACAGCTCGTCCCATTCGAGCAGCTCTCTCATTGACAGCTCGGCCCATTCGAGCAGCTCTCACGGGGAGAGCTCGTACCATCCGAGCAGTTCTCACGAGGAGAGCTCGTACCATCCGAGCAGTTCTCACGAGGATAGCTCGGCCCATTCGAGCAGCTCTCACGAGGAGAGCTCGGCCCATTCGAGCAGTTCTCACGAGGATAGCTCGGCCCATTCGAGCAGCTCTCACGAGGAGAGCTCGGCCCATTCGAGCAGCTCTCACGAGGAGAGCTCGGCCCATTCGAGCAGCTCTCACGAGGAGAGCTCGGCCCATTCGAGCAGCTCTCATATGGATAGCTCGGCCCATTCGAGCAGCTCTCACGAGGAGAGCTCGTACCATCCACATAGCAGCTCACATTGGTCATCATCATCATCCTCGAAGGAAAGTTCAGAGGAGTACACAACGAAAAAGCCAAAGACGACGACACATAAGCCCACGTCCGAGAGTCACAGCAGCTCTTCTTCATCGTCCTCGTCCTCGTCGTCTTCGTCTTCGTCGGAGAGCCACGAAGATTTGAAGACCTGCGTGGACCATCCACCCATAGAGAAATCCTCACAGCATGGAGCAGGTAAGTCGCATGCCCGAGCCCCTGCGCTTTTTGAATTTTGCAAAAACCTTCGGTAAACACTGACTCGTAACGCAAACGGATGTTGGTAATCGAGACCATTCTTCGCCTTGACTAATGCACTTATTCAAGCCTGCATTCTTAAACGCAGGTTTTCGAATATTTTTAATGACTATTTAATTCTGACAATCACGGGAACTTCATCTTGTTTTGCCCTACATTGATTCTTTCTTTATTTCTCCATAACTTTTGCCTGACTTCATGCAGTCTAATAAGCTTGTCCTCTTCCCACCTCTATTCCACTTACCCGAAAATCTCCCAGCCATCACAGTCTTTGACATCCCACTGCTTTTCAGTATTTTCTCCGCCTTACTTCTCTATTTTTATTTTGAATTTTCCCCAAAAACTTCCCATCTTCTCCTACCCTTTTTTTAAATATCGTTTACCTTCTTCTATGTTCAACGTAGTGTCTCCATTTTCAGCTACATCCGCATCTCGAAAGCCTACAACCCATGCATATCCTCTTTCCTCAAAGACCAGGTCTCACATCCATAAAGTACAACGCTCGATATTAATGTGTTTACTAATCTTTTATTCGTATCTTTACTTAGTTTTCACTTCTCTTACCCACTTTGTGCACACTGAGCGTGTGAAATTTACACGTCAGGGAAGGGCGTAGTTCCTTTCCCTGTGATAACTCCGGTAATACCACACATCCGCTACGACTTAACTAAATAAAACATGAAATATACGAGATTCTTACACCCCCACCCTCATTATGAAAAAAATGTTTCTCTTAAGAAAAGCAGTATGTAATCTTTGAATCTCCTATTTTCACAAACGAGAGAAGCATTTTTCAGTATTATTTTTCACCGGGTCCACCAGGTAAAATAAATAATTCAACTGTTTTAGTCAGCTCTATTTGAATTAGCTCTGTCAGATTGTTTAAATAACCCTCAAGTCTGGGCAACTAAAATTCAAGCCGTGGGGTGTCCACAATTCTGTTTCCTTGCCAGCTTGCCGAAAATGGCATAAAAGATATTGCAATTTACTAAATATACAAGGAACGTAGCTACGGTCGTGAATCAATGTAAACAAAAAAATACCGGGACCGTAAACTTGATTGGCACTAAGTGATAAGAAAGAAAAAAGTAAGTTAACTAAGTAAGTTAGTAAAAAAAATGAAGTGAGTTGTTTCTGTTTCATTACATCCTATTATAATTTTCATTCATTTGTGTGATTGACGGGTCACTGGCATAGGAGGGATCCTTGTAATCCCTGAGTATGTGTGTAAATGTAATTCACGAGAGTGAAAGTTATTTTGTAACACACCCTTGTGATCGAGTGGTTGTAAGTTTGTTTTATTATTTTTTAATTTTCATTATTTATTTTGGCTTTTGTATGTTTTTTTTGCTTCCTTTTTTTCTTTCTTATCACTTAGTGCCAATCAAGTTTACGGTCCCCGTATTTTTTGTTTACAAGATTTCGCATGTCGAAAATTTGCAAGAGTAACCCTTTTCGCAATCAACTGTCTTATAGAATTCTATACAATACTTGCTAACAAGTTTGTTTTCCCAACCGCTCTGCAGCCCATGGAGCCTTCACCAGCTCTATCCTGACCGAATGCTCGAGTGATTTTTCCTCAGTTGACTTTGTTCTTTACAGATAAAAAACCAATCGAAGAGACGAGAAAACCAACCAAGAAGTGCGGTGACTGCAAGGAGAGACGCTGCGACTATCCGTATAATCCCTACCGCACTTTCAATGGCACTTGCAACAACCTTAAACATCCAGGAAGCGGCGTCAAAGAAATACCTCTTCGAAGGGTGGTAGAAGCGAGATATTGTGACGGTAAGTCGTTTCTTGACCTCCAGTAATTACATTGTGGGCAATACAGAGGGATAATGCAAAAAATAATGTTACATTATAATTTTGGATGACGTATTGCTGAAAAGAAAAAGCACCCACGGGAGATGAGAGAAAAAAACAGTAGGACGAAATTTTTGAAGATTTGGAAGAGAGATGGATGTCCACAGATGCATGTTTACGATTGCCGGGAAAGAAACCCTTCAAATGTTACCTCTCGTCATCTGCCCACGCAGTTGATGGTAAAAGTCATCCATTCGGAAAGAGTAAAAATCAGCCCGCAATGATACATAAATTGTTTTTATTTACTAAAGTAAGCTTGGGTAGTTTTCCAAAAAAAACGACGGGACAGTAAGTACATGTAACATTCTCCACGAAATCCGTGTCAATCCTATTTCAACACATCCGTTATGCAGGAAATAAATTATAAGGTTTTTACAAAAAATTCTAATGCAACGGGTATGTATAGATTGGACTGTAAAATAATTTTCTACAAAATGAACAGTTCAAAGTTTTGCATTCGGCGAAAAAAGAATCCGAAACGACTCAACGTGCCATTTATACCGTAACGACAAGGAAAATGCCCAACGATGTGAGACTAAGACTATTAGGAAATTTTGAGGGAAGATTCCAATTTATGTGACCGTAGCGTCTGGAGACGCCAATGTTGCGGCAATACAAGTTGCCAATGTGAGCTTGTAAGATGTGCAATAATCTCACACTGAAATCCCTCGATTTCGCGATTACAGGGTAAATATAAATGGGTGTATCCATTGTAAAATTTAACTCACAGAGCTTGGTGTACTTGATACATCAACACATCAATTACTCTGATGAAAAAAGAGACATGTCATACTCAATTATTCATAAACTTTTCTATAACTTGTAAATGACGCAACGATATTGGCTATTTCTAAGAAGCCGTAAAATTTCAATCTATTTTAAACAAAAGTCATAACCAACACACGTTTAAGATCGCTCATTCGATTTTATGAACACTTTCAGTTCTATTTTGTTATATATAACTATTAGCTAATCCCGGATCTTTGTCTTATACTATATTTTGAAGTGCTATGTTCTAACTTTTTCAAAGAAGTATTCTGACTTCCAGCTCACAGCCCAATCCATTTCAGAACTTTAAACCATTGTTTAACTGCAACTAGGTTATTACGATATTGGTGGTAGTGAATAATAGGGTAAACTGTAAGGTTATTCAAGTAATTTCAAATTATAAGGATTTTTTTGCATCGGACCGTTAATTTATACCTATTTGCATGCAATGATGTACTAATTTACCTTTTACCATTTAACTATCCGGTGGAGAATAATTCAGAAATTTTTGTGTTAAAACATGTTACTTCAATAAAATACAAATGGGATGCAATCGGCGGAGCATATATTTATGTTTATTGTGTAAATATTGTTATCTTAAAGTTCATTCCGGTATGTCTTTGTTAACGTATACATTGCTTTTCAATTCCACAGGAAAGAGTACTGTGCGAAGATCTACTGATGGGAGCCCCTTACCGAGCAGCAGGACGATTACATCGCACTTGTTCGGGACCAAATATGTCAGACACGAAAACATCACACAACTTACTCCCATTTTCTGGATTTTTGTCGCCGAAGATATTTTCCACGATAAACATCGCGGTAAGATACAGAGACGATTCTCCTTAGTTTGGAACATATGAAACCAAAAACTATTTTCTTTTCATTGAAAAAAACCATTGAATATATAAATACCTTATAAAATTTGTCGTCGGATGTCATACATTTCCTACCAATTTATATTTGCCCCTACTTTTTAGCATATTCCATTTGATAATACTTTCCGGATGAGTAAAATTGATAAGGTTATAAATTTTGTAAATTTAGATAATTGTTCCATAAAAGTGCGTAAAAAGTGACACTAAAGTTAATGCGAAACTTTGGGTGAAATCGTTTCTACAATCAATCATCACGTGTATCACCAGCCTCAAAAATTTTGATTGCGTGATCGCTTTCAAAATAATTTTTTGTAAACAAATATGAATTCTTTTTGTACAAAACCAAAGGACGAGTCATGGTAGGATCCCAATAGTCTCGCTCCGAGCGCCTGTGTCTACAGCGATAATGTACACACGTGAGTTTTGCGCCGTGGGTAACATTGATTCAAGGGGTGTCGAAAAATCTTAAATCTCTGCTGGCACTCTATGGGCCATGCGCTGAAGTTGAAAATGGAATGTCCGGAATTTCTCCAGTAAGCATTAACTTAACTGGGATTACAAGAAAGTGTGTTACATACAGGGAGACTGTTTTCACCTACTGCCAAACTCATTGCTTTTCGATGCACCCCACAAGGATTCAAAGAATTGTTTCTTCATATAAATCAATGCATCATTTTCGGACAAAAAATTTAAAATATAAAAATTCAGTTCAAAAAACGAACCTTTTCTGCCACTTCATCATTAGATGTGCTAATTTGTGAAATGGCAAGATAGGCACTCTCATGGATTCTGGTCAGTATACTGAAGAATATATACCCTAGCAGGGATTTTACTTTTGGGTGCACTTCAGGTTATAGGAAGGAATTGAAGATATCTTTTCTTTCTCGAATATCTTAGAGATCTAACCAGCCATTTGAATTCTAATGCATTGCACCAACATTTAAAAAAAAATTACCTGAAACCCTTTCTGGGACCATAGTGAAAAAAATCTTAGATCTCATAAACATGCATCAATTCCAAATAAGAGTCAAGGGTAACCAAGTTTTAGAACCATAGAGCCCATTCAAATAGTGATCTCCATTTCTGGGACCCTCTAATGGGGTTCACAAGTCAAAATATTTTATGTTATGTCACAACACTTTGAGTTCTGAGAAATCTCACATGCAAACAACCACATTGAAAATTTTGGCACGGAATATTCATTAAACCGATGAGTAAAATTGAGTTGTTGTATGATCTAAATATTTGATGACTCTTTCTCCAGCCGAGTAGCAACAGGAAATATACTGATAATATTTCCAGGCTGGAGAAAGAGTAAATATTTTCCCTTAGACTTTCTAATCCTCCTGTAGCTTCTCATATCAATCTATGTACCCCACTTTGGAGGAACATTATTTTGCAAGTTGGTTTCCTAAGGTTTTATTTTTAAGGCAGACCAATTCCATATAATTCACGAGTTTACTAGCCGAAACCAAAAATAATATATTATATCAAATTTCAAGAAACTGTGGGAGATGCCGCAACAGTAACTTTTAACGGAGTCATCCGCTAACATGAATTTAATTGCAACAATTTCAGAGCGTAAAAATCATTCGCCTTGACCGGGATCGAATGATTTTTACGCTCTGAAATTATTGCAATTAAATATTATATCAATATAAATAGCTCATTTTAAATAAATAAGGTGAACCATATTATTATCCCTGAAAGGCCAATTTCTCATCCAAGCAATGGCATGTTTCATATGACTTTGGTGGAATTCGCTGCTCTTCCATCATGTTTTATTAATATATTCCACACACTATTCTTGAATATTAAGATTTATATTCCTCCACTACTACAGTATACCCACTAATCATGCAAATTATCTTTGCTCCATTTGATTTTCCCTTCTGAGAGCAGAAAAAAATGATTACCAGTCATGCTGTACACGGGATGGCAAAATGATTCCGAAGAAGGACCTCCACCCCACATGCCTGCCCATCCAAATTTCAAAGAAGGATAAATTCTTCTCCATGTTCCATCAGCAATGCCTGCACTACCAAAGGAGTCACACTTCACCTAAGTGTGAGGGACACCATTATCAGAATTGCCCAATCAACCAGGTGGGTGCTGCCTTCCATTTGAAGATTTCCCTAATCAAGAGTTGTGTTAAGAATTATGCTCATGATCTGTCAGCGATGTTAGAACATGTCCTTTCTTGCAATCATGCAGTTTTAATTTTTATAATTCTTCTATCGGTTTACGAATTTTGGTCAAAATCCACTTTGGGTCCAGCAGCCTAGTTGGTAAGTGTAAGTAAGTAAGTCTGTACAAGGTAAGCAGACTGACATTCATTGATATACTGGGCAAGTGGGTATGGTCAATTGGGGGGGGGGGTGCTGACAGGAGAAAGGGATAGAAGCACATAAAGATGAACGCAGGCATGGTGGGGAAGGTGGAAGCCAGTAGATGACAAGGATAAAAAAGTTTCCCAATGGGAACTTTTTGACCCAGAGACATTTCATTTTTACGCTTGTGTGGCCTGTTCAATTCCATATTCCCTGCCATTCCTGAGTTTGTCTTTTATATGGGTTCCTATCCCTTTTCCTTATATCTGTGGCCATATGAATGAATAAGTGTGTTCACCATGTGGCGGGGTTTCGTGTTTGAATGTGTGTGTACATGTATAGATATATAGGTAGGTGTGTGTGTGTACATTTTTATATATTAAAGGTAATCTTCTGGTTAAGGTAGGTTTTGGATTGACATAACTACCAAAAGACTACCTCCTATCAAAACAAAATACAGCATCCTACTCTACAAAGAGTCCCCTTCATCTCTGCATACTTCCTCCCTTCATCCCTTCCAACATCCCTATCCTATTCCTGTCCTTTCCTTGTTTGCCTAGCATTCTCCCCTCTGTTACAGTCTTCAACATCCCATTGCCAATCAATATGCTTTTCATCCATTACTCCTGCCTCCTTATGATTTCTCCCAACAATCCCCTCTCCTTTCCCACCATACCCAGCACTTCATTTGTTTTCCTTTTCGTCCATTTCACCTTCTCCATTTTTCTCCACGTCCACATTTCAAAAACTTCCAATCTACTTCTATCATCCTGCTTTAGTGACCATGTTTCCGCACCATACATAACTATGCTCCATACCAAAGTTTTGACAAGTTTTTTTTTAACATCCTTGCTTAACGTCAATGCCATTAACTCCCTCCTCCTTATGAAAGTCTCTTTGCCTTATGCAATTCTTCTCCTTATGTCCCTACTACTTTGATCATGGTGATCCAAAGCACTTCCGAGATAGGTAAACTGTTCTACCTGCTCCATTAAAATAGGAGGGCAAACAGCCCTCCTGTTTTAATGTTTAGCTTAGCCTTTTTCTTTCTGGAAAATCGCATAACCTTTCTTTTATTTATATTGATTCTCACCCAAATCTATCGCACTGAGTTTCCAATTAACTCAGCAATGCTTGCTACCCATTAGCTGACTGACAAATTAGAGCTTCGTCATCAGCAAACCTTACTGATTTTACGAATTCCCCCAACTTCCATTCCTACCTCCAGTTCTCCCTATGCCACCTTAATCATTTCCTCCACATATACGTTGAACAGCATCGGTGACAATGGTCAACCGTGACCATATCTCTAACTGTTAGCACAGATCTTCCGTTCTTACTTCCAATAGTAATTTAAACTTGCTGTATAGCACACTAATTTCACCCATCTGCAAACTTTCCATATGTAAGGATGCACTGCGTCTTCCACAATGCTTCATTTGCTGTATTTGTTGCCAGTCTCAATTTATTGTTTAACTCTTTGTACTTCCTTCAAATTCTGTTCGCATTTACTTCTTTCATCTGTCATTCTAATCATCTCATCCGTGATCCATGGCTTCCCTGTCATTTTCCAATTAACGGTTCCTATAATTTCATTTGCAGCTTTCGATATCCCTTTCCTGATACATTACCATTGTTCTTCGATAGTATTCAGCTCTTTACCGTCGTCAATGATTTTATTTACAGCCTACTTACCTACAACCTTCTTACTTCTCCTTGTCAATCCATTTAATGCTTCTACATTCCATTTCCTAACCCGCTTTTTTTCTATCAATGATGTATAAGCCCTCGCGAGAGCAATCGTGGGGGCTAATCTGCAACCTGTACATGTCTCAGACTGCTCAGGTGCAAGGGGGGAATGGAGAGTCTGGATGGGTAGTGTTAGGAAGAGGTGTAAGGAAGGGTTGCCCATTGTCACTGGTGCTGTTCAACGTATATGTGGAGGAAATGATTAAAGAAAAAGAGAAATTTTAGAAAAGAGATTTTAATGGTAGCATTCATAGGAGTTTATCACAGTCATCCTATATGAATTTAGTACACCAGTTTCATTCAATTTTCTCTCCAAATGCTGACATCTTAGGTCAACATGATGACGTCATACCTAGACCTCTCTCCCATCTATGGAACAAGCAAAAAGGAGAGTGATATGTTGAGGTCTAAAAATAAGGGACAATTGAAGACTAAGTTGGTCTGGTACAATCGTGATAAAAAACTCCATCACTCATATCTGCCTAATGTCGAGGATGCTAGGAAGGTCTGCAAAGCCAAGAATAAGGATGATATCTGCTACCTTTCAGGTAGGTCACATGAAACTTGCCAGTCTCTGGGAGTAACATGATAATTAAGTTGAAAAGGTTAACGGAATATAAATACAACTAAAAAAAATGATTGCTTATTCTGTACTAAAAAAATCTGTTGACCTACAAGCTATACATTTTGCCTATTTTTTAACCAAAGAATACAAACATCATAAATTTAAATAACCAGAATCAAGTTATGAAAACACTAAATTAGCTTTTACAATAATTCCAATTAAATAATGGCATTATTATTCAGTGCTGGCCGAAATATGAAGTGCTATTTACAAATGACTTTTTCTCTTCACAGCAAATCCACAGGTGAACAAGGTTGTTGCCCTTGCAGCTCTGCAAACATTATTTGTGCGCTACCATAATCATATTGCAGGCCAGTTGCACAAAATGCATCCCAAGTGGCATAATGAAGACCTGTTTCAACAAGCAAGAAAGATAATGATTGGCATTTATCAAAATATTGTATACAATGAATGGGCTTCCTTGCTTATAGGTTAGTATTTCAGGAAAATGACATGTTCTCTGATCTCATTTAAAATGTTAAGAACTAAACTTAAGAGGGCATATTCTGTCTTAATATTCCCTAAACTTACAGTTAAAATGCAAAGGAGAACTTCAAATGTATAGCTGTGAGAAACTTGATGTCATTTTTTTCATCATCAAGTGTTAAATTTCAAGCTCTTCTTTTGAGATATCAAAGAACAGTCACCACTTTAATTGAAGGCAGAAACTGATAAAATGAGTAATCAAGATATTCACAGTGAAAAATTAATTTCCAAAACTGAAAATTTGTTAATAGATGAACAGGAAGCAAAACACATGAAACAATATTTGATGGCAATTTTTTCGTGTCTAATATTTGGTCAATTTTTCAAAGCTAAATTACAGGCCTTTTGTGAAAATAAATGTCCCATCCTACTCTATTGCAGGAAAAGAAACTTCAAACCAACTGAAAATAACATTTTCAAAGTTAAGCTCAGAATATGACCATAACATTGATGCTGGAGCAATCACTGACATGGCCTCTGCTGGACTATCAATGAGTAATACACTTCTCTCTTCAATTATGAGGTTGGTTGAAAACATGCAAAACACATGTCTAAACTTCAGTCCAATAATGGGAAAAATAATTATGAACTTTCTTTTTTTGTGGAAAAAATTTTTGAATCCATACACATTTTTTGTGTATACTACAGATCCATATGGGGGGATTAAATCCTAATATAGGCAAAGAGGCATCTATAGACACTGGGGCAAAATTGATCTAATGGATTTAAGGGTGAACAGAGTATTTAAGGGTACCTTGGTGCTTTAAAGGGATCAACCAAACACTATATCAACTTACATTAAGTAAAAGCATTACCAAGGGCTAAAAGATCAATCTTGTTTTGAATTTTGAGAACAAACTGAATAATAGTTTTTAAAGGATGACTCTGAAATTTAGGTAGTACACACCTGTGATTATATCTGATAACAAGGGGAGTTAGGGCATACAGTACAGTGAACTGACCTGGAAGAGTCAAATTTACCACGTTTTTTTATTAAAGGAGTATATATATGTACTTCAGCTAACTAACTAACACTCCTCATAATTTCCCCTAATTATCCAATTGAAAGGGAAAAAACAGAAACTTCTTGTATTGCTGCTGAGCCTTATGAACAATTATAGTTTATTTACAAAATGTAAACATTTGAAAGATATATTTTACATAACTCAACTCAAGAGTAGAATGAACAGATACAAGATGATTAAAAAAAATATATTTATGAGATTGTCAACAAACTTAACAATAACTACCATGGAGATGAAGGAAGAGGAGGGATACTCATGTGGGTGTGAAGCGAATTTGAGTTAATGAGTTTGAATGAATTAATACAAAAGGAGTTAGGGCCAGTGGCATTGCCAGGATTTCAATCTAGGAATAGAAGTTAAACACAAACACCTGTCCTTCCACACACCTGGACATAATATTACTAAGCCATCAAGGATGTGGAAAATAATACATTTAAGAATACTATTCATAAGGAATTCACCTTAAAAGTCCAGGAGAAAAATTGATACATGTATCAATTTTTAGAAGTAGCTGGTTCAACCAAAATTTATTTTACGTAAAATCTTAAAGGAGCAAATATATTTGTTAACTTTGGTTAGAGCACATGAAAGATAATTTCAATATTACACCAATAGGAAAAAAATAGGAACTAGATTTTTAAAGTGGAGAAAAATAATTTCTTCCATTACAGTTTTAATTAATTAAGAGTTTTATTATTAGTTTCCCTCATCCTTCTTATTGATTAATTTTTAAGAATACTTATTTAAAAAATGCTGAATTTATAAAAATACCTACAAAATATTTAAACACTTTCATACATGTTTAGAAAGTACATACTCTTACTTTCTACTCCTTAACTAAGTGGCTTATATATAACAAATCAACTACCTGAACGAAGATTATGATCATTAACTGTTTTTTAAAAGTGTTCTCAGTGCACAAATTTTTTTTAATCACACATTTATATTTTCCCCCATTAATCATGCATTTCCAACAAGTTACCTTCTATCACTAAGCATTGCATATTAAGTGGTATATTATCAAGGTATTATCAAATGCATACTGATTTTAATGAGCAACTTCCTCATTCTTTCTGATCTAATTTAAGATATTATATAACTTTCTTCATAGTCTCATGGATGAGAAGAGAAACACTTGGAAGAAAATAAACCTGATCAGTACCATGCATGACCTAAGCATTTTGGAGAAAAAAAAACATTTTGATTCAATAATAAGAGGAATAACAACACAGCCTGCTACAGCATTTGATGAAAATTTTGCCAAAGAGGTAGGTAAGAGACAAAGTTCAAATACCATACTTCAGTCTCCAGCGTTAAATCCATCAATAATAAACTTCATAAATATTTCCAAATCAACCTAGCACAAACATTAAATGGTCGCCCTTATTGGCCTTAAGTGCCAGGTATTTTCAAATCATAAACTCATAATCCTGAATGGTAAGTTTTTGTTGCTGAGTAACCCCGAGTTAAACTTTGTCTTGCTGATTAAATTAGAAAGTACATACAAAATATAAACATTTGAAGGTTTAAGATTCATGTAAATGCTCAACAATTGAGCATTTACATGAATCTTATAGCTTCAAAACAAATATTCTCTGATTATTCTGTAACATTTGATATTTCCATATCATTTTATAGACAATAATAATGCTCTTGGTCCCAGAAGAATTACAAATGCTATAGACCTTTAGAAATTCATAAGAAATGTTTCAGGCAGAATCACCAACATATACCATGGGCTATCATTAAAATTTTTATCAAAATTATTCTTGATTAAAATGAGCAGTGGCCCCAGGACTGATCTGTGAGTAATACTACAGATAATGCTAACCCCTTGGCACTCTCACCACTAACAAATGCTAATGTCTGTGATTAAAAAGATATGACTTGAACAAATTCAGTTCATTACCTCTTATATCATAATATTCCAATTTCAAAATCAAAGTTGCACCCTCAACACAATAAAATACCTTGCTCAGGTTGCACAATGTTAATGCTATATCCTCCCTCTAATCGACTGCATCAGTGTGTGCATTAGTAATTCATTAATTGCATCAATGATAGACTTTCCTTCAGCCTGGTGATTAGAAGGGTGGTCTGAAAAGTTTCCGATCTAACAAAGATACAAGACACTTTTCTGAAATTTTCAGAGTCAGAAACTTTTCAGACCACCACATATTTAAACAAAAAGTGATATTTGTAAAGCATTTCCTAAAATAATTTTTTCTCTGTTTTTCAGTTCCTGAATTTAGAGATCATAAATATAGATGGTAAACCTTCTGGAATGGATCTTGTAGCAACTGATATTCAAAATGGAAGGGACTTTGGAATCAGTACATATAATGATGCCAGGGTGCTATGTGGTTTGAAAAGAGCCAAGGAATTTGAAGATTTTCATGACACCATGAATAATAAGGTGAAAATCAGTCTAATAAAAATGCTAGCCCTCCTCTAGTGCCCTTTCCAACTGTATGGTAGAATCTACAAGGCAACCCATCAGCCAAACTTGTGGTGGTTTCTGTAACTTTCTCCAACACTTAGAAATAGCCTTACTAAAGCAAATTTTAAAGGGAAAAAAATCAAAATTGTGTGGAAATCAGGAGATCATTTATCAAAGTGTGTGTAAAATATTCTCATATGAATTTATATGATACAACTAGTAAAAATTAATTTTAAAGTGTAAAACCATGCTTAGCAGCTTTTAGTACACATTCTAGAAAATTCATTCAATTTCTTTCATAGAACTTAGGAAGAGAGACTTCTTCAACTTATGATTTCAATTCCCCTTTTCCTAATGGAATTTAGCAATTCAATTTATTTGAAGGTCTTTTCTAACCAAAATATTTTTTCACAGTCAATAAATGGCCTGCAACATGTCTATTACTGCCCTAATGATGTGGACCTAATGGTTGGCCTTCTTCTAGAAAAGCCTCATGACCATGGGGTTTTAGGGAAAGTTGGCAGTTGTCTCTTCGGTGAACAATTTGTCAGGCTTCGATTGGGTGATCGATTCTTTGTTACTTCTAAAGGAGAAAGACATTCTTTCACAAAAGGTATGTATTACTTCCCCACCAAAATAGAAGAATGAAAAAATCTACAAACAGAAAAATTCTAAAACAACCTTTTATATTGCTAACTTTATTTTAATCTTTTTAATTATTGATGGGTTGGTGTTACCTATTTTTCACTTCAGGCTTTGGTTGGATTCTTAGCTTTGGTTCTCAGTTTTGATAAATGGATATCCAGACACTGACAGTTGTATTAGTAAGCAAATACTATATCACATTCAGCAAAATTTTATTAAAAGTTAAATCATCTACAAGCAGCATTTTTTGGTGGAAAATCAGTGTGCATAATTTTAGTTGCTTTTTTATGCCATTTTCAATATGAAATCTCACAGTTTCTCTATGGATCATGCATGAAAAAATGAGACCTAAGGAGAGGAGACTCAATTATTTAAAATGAAGGAAAAATTATCCCAGATAATTAAAATCCTGGCCATTAATATTCTCATGAAAAGTGAATGCAGTATGGCACTTTGTTTGTGGCCTCTAGAACTTTTCTTTGCAATTCTATCATATGCATTCTTCACCAAAATAAATCAAGGGTTACCCATTGAACATCACAGCTGGCAAACCTTTAGAAATACAAATGTTACACAAAGATCATGAGCATACTTGTAATAAATTACAAATAATCTGATCTCATGTTAACTACGCTACAGGAAACAGATTTTCTGATAACTATTTGGCATAGGGGAGATTGAACTTGTGGAATTTTTAAGATAAAATTAGTTCTCAATCTCTACTAAATTTATATGTATTAAAATATCTATGCTTACATATGGTGTGATGAATTAGTTGAAGACCAGATTATGAAGGTCATGAATAACATACATATTTTATGTACAACTGTCTTTTCATGCAGTTTTTCAGCAGCCTCCATCTCTCTTACAAATTTACTTACATGTCATCTGTGAGATACTTTTATTTGTGAAGCATGAACAATATAAGGCATGGTGAAACTGGAAGCTTAAGAATGCAATGCAACCAACCCATCCCTAATTTGAATATTATGCTATATAACAATCTATTGTTAATAATTTGAAGTTTTATCCCTATTGTCTTTAATATATGTGCAGTATGTCGTCCATTTTGTTGAAAAGGCACAAATAATTAATCAATATTTATCTATAAGTCATACCAAATTTATCGGAAGTTCATATATATTTAGTGAGACAAAAGAACATCAAAGTGGTTCAAAGGACATGACTAATTAGTTGAGAACAATTATGAGATCATTTTAAAGCACACAAAATTGTAAAAAAATATCCAATTTGATTAACTGACTCCCTATAATTTTACTTATGATATTACTTTTGTCCAAAATTCATAGATAGTTCCAATGAAGTCCATAGACAAAAAACATTAAAGCACATGTCCCTTCATTTGTAAAAATATAAAGCTACAAGCTAATAGTCAGTTCAGTTTCATGTTAATAATACTCACTAAGTTCTTTGTTTTGAATGAGTAATCAAAAATATTTATTTATCAATGGCATTCTAGAGAAATTTTAACTACCACCTAATTACAACATCTGAGTGGGCATCTTTATGATGTCAAATGTGGGATCATTCATGCCTGATAATAAAATGTAGCAAAAGATGAAAACCAAAAACTTTAACGTAATGCATAAATCTAATTTAATGTTTTATTTCTTTGAATCCACCAGATCAATTTCAGGCAATCCATGCTGTAAAATTTTCTTCCTTGGTGTGTGAGAGCTCAGACTATGTGTCTAAAATACAACCAAAGGCCTTCTGCCAAATAACAACTGAGTAAGTATCCATGCATGAATGGAGCTCGCTATGATACATACATTTTTTGCAGATACTAAAATGGTTTCTGTTTAGAACTATTTTGATCCTTCCATCATGGTGATTTGTGTCAATCATTCATCTTTGTTGCTATGTAATGCAACCATTTCAGAGAGTAAAAATCATTCGCCTTGACTGGGATTCGAACCCGGATCCCTCGAATCCCGGTCAAGGCGAATGATTTTTACTCTCTGAAATAGTTGCATTATAATGCACACATAGCGGGTGACTCCGTTAAAGTTACTATTACAGTTTCTTGAAATTTGTTGCTATGGGCATCCTTAGTACTAAAACTAACTGCAAGTAATTTTGTTAATTGAGTTCAATTTTTTATGGGTCTCAAGAGAGTGATAGAGGGAGATACATAATGGGATGAAGCAGAAGGGATTAACATTTCAGAATCTACTCATCATTTAGCCTACACCTATATCTTTAAAGTTTTGAGTTATTTGAATCCTTGCAGTTTTCTCATGCATTTCTTTAGATAAACTAATTCCTCCATTACATGGCACAGTGAGAAATCTCAAGCATACGGATTAAACAAAAACTAGAGTCGACTATGAAAAAGCATGAACAACAAGGGAATTAAGTATGGATGCTCGATTTTTGACATTTCAGCATATAAAAAAACGACAGAAAAAAATGATTTTAAGAAAATATTCTATAATTGTGCATGGACAAAGAAAAATATCTAAGTATTATATTTTCCCCAAACCAAAGCTATAGTGGGAAAGATAGAAGAAGATCTAAAGGAGACTTGCCAATTTTAAGAATCCTATGAAAAACTTAACACAGGAATAAAAATCAAAGCATGGAAAATAGAATAGTTATCAAAGAAGTTCTGCAAAGAATCAGTGAAGATAAAATGTCATGAAAAACACTAAAAAGAAGAAGGAATAAATTCACAGATAATGTGTATTTGAAGGCAAAATGATTGTCTTTAATGAATTAAATAGTGAATAGCAGAGTGAACTACAACAGCTACAGGAAAGACCAGAGATGGGTTATTATTATTGGTATTCTATTTAATGTAGATTTTGGGTGGATATAGACTATACATTGGTGTAACAATACCCATAGACAAAAAACATTTAAAAAAATTTTTGGGAATAAATTCTAGCAGATTCATGGTCCAAGTCCTATAGAAGTCTAATTAGTCCTACTAATTCTCTCATTAGAAAACACAACCTGTCATCTAACAATACATAAAGCCTTTCTTCAATTCTGAATACTTTCTTCTTCCCTTCATTCCATCCAACATTCCTATCTTATTCCTCACCCCTACCTCACATGCCAAAAGTCCTCCCTTCTATCACAGTCTTCAATATACTATCTCTAATTATAGTACTTTGTATACATCTTTCCAGCTCACTTTGGATTTCCCCAACAATCCCCTCTCCTCCCAACAATCCCCTCTCCTCACAACAATCCCCTCTCCTCACAACAATCCCCTCTCCTCACAACAATCCCCTCTCCTCACAACAATCCCCTCTCCTCCCAACAATCCCCCCTCATATGTTGATGTGTAGCACTTTCTTGCTTTTTTTCTTTCAGTCCATTTCACCTATTTTATATCCTTCTCCACACCCACATTTAAAAAGCTTCCAATCTATGCCTATCATCTTATTGCTGTGACCATTGTTTCCACCCCATACAAAATCATACTCAATATCCAAGTTTTAATAAGTCTTTTCTCAGTATCCTTACTCAATGTCCATGTCATTAGTGCCCTCCTCATTGTGAAAACCTCTTTATCCAAGGCAATTCTTTTTCTTATGTTGCTATTACTTTGATAGTTTTGATCCAAAACACTTCCAAGATAGGTAAACATTTCCAGCTATTCTAGTTTATGAAATCCTATTGTAATATTTAACTCAACTATTATCTTTCTCAAAACTGCATCACCTTTGTTTTGTTTACATTGACTATCATATCATAGCATTGCAATGTCTTTCCAATATCCCCAGCAATGCTTGCAACCCCTTGACTAACTGACAAACTAAAGCTTATTCATCCACAAACCTGATTTTATGAATTCTCCACTGACTTTTCCTCTCTCTATCTCTCACTTTATACTTTATAATTTACCTGTCCTCCACATTACCCTAACATTCCAAGTCCACATTATAATTGGTTCAGTCCTTTTCTGGTTCATCCTTGATACTGCTGTTGATTTTGCTCTCAAAAGCTACCTTTTGTTTGGCGCCTGCCCTTCAACCTATCTGGTATGAGTGACCCTACTAGGAGCAATTATCATTGCTCTCACCAGCACAGCTTTAGGGGTCATTGGAACATAGAAACCCTTCTACCACATTAAGGTTGTGGTCCATGGACAGGGAGATAGGGCATATGAAATACATCTGTAGCATGAAAGTGAAAAAATACGAGGATGTGAAGATGCCAGCCATTGTGAAATTAAGATCCAGCTTCATGAAATTGTGAGAAAAGATGACTTCTTACTGCCAGTGATGATAAAAATTAGTAATAAGGTATATTCTTTCTCTTTAGTTTCAATCTAGCAATAAACTATGTGGTACAAATGACTTCTTTAGGCCACCTACCCTTTGATCTACTACTGACAATAATACTTCACTCAAGATATATGTACTTTGTGTGAGATCAGTATTCAAATTCAAAAATAAATGCCCACAATTTTCACTACTGAAACTATGCTAGAACTTTCCTGTTCTAGGTTTTCTTTTCTATGTTAGCAATTTCTTCACCCTTCATTTCCTATGGGCCACATTTCAACTCCATCACTGGACACTTCATCCAAGAACTTTGAGAGTCATTCAAGATTGGTAGTCATCTACAAATGTGTCATACTAAGAAGAGGCTGAGAAAGTTCTTAGGCTGAGTGATCTAAAGAGCATTTAGGGAAACAGGAGAAGGGCACAAGAAAGGACGACAGGTGTAATGATGGAGTAATGAACTTGAAATATCTCACAATAACACCCAAATGGGAATACAACCAGTGAAATACTATAGCAAAATGCACTCTACTAAGATCTCAATGCAGGCCTTTGGACTGGGAAGCCAGTAAACAAGTCACCACACTAGATGGCATTTTTTTAACTGATACAGTCTCACCAAATAAAAGGTATGGTAACAAAATAACATCAACAATGAGAGACACTATAAATCCCATGTTCTCTAGGTCTGTCCTACTTATATATTTATATTAGACAAAGCACATAATGTTCAAAAGTTTAAGGATTTAACTACATTGTCTTTACTATCACTGTTTCACTCCTACTCCCCATGACTCCCATTTTTTAAAGTGTTTATTATTATTTTTCAGAAATGAACTGAAGGAGTGCAGCAAAATACCAAAGTTGGACCTGAAACCATGGAAAGCTATAAAAGTAAACAATAAGCATAAGAACGATGATCCAGGAATCATGAATGAAGAGATGAATGGAGACATGAATGAAGACGTGAATGAAGATGTGAATGAAGACATGAATGAAAATATAAATGAAGAAATTAATACAGAAATGAGGGAAGAAACTATTGAAAGCAAGATTGAAGACCAAATTGAAGAAATAAATAAACAAATGATTGAAGACACGAACATACAATGAAATGTTGGTTTGAATCATATGAATCCATAAAACTGTTAACAAAGACAAGGACTTGTGTATTAATAAATAGATGCAATGCTTTGAAAACTTCTTGGTTTTTTTAAGTAGAAATACTTTCAACTAATATTTCTTCCCTATTCTGCCTATTTTGGACCAGAAAAGTTACAAGTAAAATGAAAGGAATACATTAAAGAACTGTACAGTAAAGGACTTAGGCCAGCAAGGTTAGGTATAGCAAGAGAATATGGAGTAGATGAACATAGCATAGGTCTAGCCTTACTTGACTGTGAGATAGAAGAGCATTAAGAAAAATGTAATCAAATACAGCAGTGAGAGTAGACAACATTCCTGTGTAACTACTTAAAGATTTACAAAAATATGGGAGGAAGAGTTTTCATGAACAAATTCATAGAATTTATAAGAGAGCAATTAGACTAGAAGATTTTGTCAGATCAGTGTAAGTTTCTATTCAAAAAAGATAAAGGCTACATCATTTGAAAACTACAGAACAATTAGTTTGACTTCACCTGGAGCTAACGTGGTTCTCAGGATCATCAATAAGAGGATATAGAGCAGGGTAACTGATTACTTTGGGAATGATTAATTCGGGTTCAGCCATTGTAGTAATGAGGTCACTAATGGAGAGGAACATAGAATACAATCAGGATATATTTGCCTATTTCATAGATTTCAAAAAGGTATTTGGTATGGTGAATAGGGAAAACTAATGAATGTATTGCAGAAATTTGGGAGTAGATTGGAGAGCGAGGGGACTAATCCACAACCTGTATATGCATCAGACCGCTTAGGGGTGAATGGGGGATGGAGAGTTTGGATGGACAGTGTTAGGAAGAGGAGTGGGGTAGGATTGTCCATTATCACCCACACTTTTCAACGTATATGTGGAGAAAATGATTAAACAGTTAAGGGAAGGAATAAATTTTGGTGGGGAATTCATAAAATCAGTTAGGTTTGCATATGGTCAAGCTTTAGTTTGTCAGTCTGCCCAGGGGATGTAGCCATTGCTGAGTGAATTAGTAATTCAGTGCAATAGATATGGGATGAGAATAAAGGTAATTAAACCAAGGTTTTACAGTTTTCCAGGAAGAGAAAGACTAAGCTAAATGTTAAAATAGGAGGACAAATCTAGAGGAGGCGTAGTAGCACTTTACATATCTTGGAAGTGTTTTGGACCAAAATGGTTGAAGTAGGATGGGCATAAGGAGAAGAATTGCATCAGGAAAAGAAGTTTTCACAAGGAAGAGAGAATGGATTGAAATGAATTGTTGGGAGGAAGAAGGCAAAACTTGATGTTTAGACATGAGCTCAAAGAACAGCAAATTGATGACACATTTTACATTATTGATAATCATATGGTGCTAATATGCTGTCTACTGTACATTTTTTGGACTAATTGATTCAGTGAGAAAGGAGAATTGCATTAGGCAAAGAAGTTTTCTCAGGGAGGAGAGAATTGATGACAGGGACATTGAGTAAGTATGTTAACAAAAGGCTCGTTAAAACTTTAATATGGAGCATAGTTCTGTACAGTGTGGACATATGGTCATTGAAGCAGGATGGTAAATGTAGATTGGAGGCTATTGAAATGCGGGTGTGGAGAGGGATGGAAAAGGTAAAGTGGACAAAAAGGAAAATAAACAAGGAGGTATTAGGCGTGTTGGGGGAGGAGGGGGTATTCTTGGGAGAAATCCAAAGAAGGATTCTTATGGAGGTTTCTACACTAAAGGCACTAATCTGTCACTTACATTTGTATGTTTCAGATGGTCTACAGGGGAATGGATTTGTCCAGAGCCAGCCAGATAGTGCATTTAATATCTACTAAGCTAAGCCACCCACAACTTACCAACAGTTTTCCAACAATGAGTCACTTTCAAAAATATCTTACAGGGTCGCACCCAAAACTGGTAGGACTGATTTTTTTACAAGAATTTTATTGATGATATACTTACATCGACTTAATAATCTTCAAAGTATGCTCGTTGAGCTGCTACACACTTAGTATAACATTGCTCCCATTCCCTGTATGCCCGCTGGAAATTTTCTTTGGGGATGCCATTGATGACCCTTGTCTAAGCCTCTTGAATGGCCTTTATCGAGTCAAAACGTCGTCCCTTGAGCTGTCTTTTCATCAGGGGGAAGAAGAACCGGTGGGGCCAGATTGGGAGAATAGGGCGGGTGCGGCAACGTGTCAACGCCGTACTTGGCCAGGAGCTGTATATATATATTGTCTCCATATCATCCTTATACATGATCATTATGCATATAGTTAGGTGGATGAATTCCATTTTTAATGAAAATATCAAATGAACGGAAAGAGGTCAATTAACAGAAAATGAGAATAAATTTGAGGCTTTAAAATACCTTAATCCCTATCAAACAACTCATCGAAAATTGTGGAGATAGCTGAAACAGGTAATTTATTATTATTCAAGCAGCAGTTGATGCAAAACACAATACTTTTTGTTTTAATTTAACAAACAAAATTTATGGCAGGATCATTCCCTGATCCTCGGGTACTGAGTAGGGTGGAGATCTTCAGATTCAGGTAAGAGGAACGCAAGGAATTTTTTCCTGGTTGATTGGATTTAAAATAGGAAAAGCAACCTGATCCTCCTCCTCCAGGTCTTAGCACTCTTTCTCCACAGATATCACAATTCCATTTCCTACATTCATCTTAAATGATACTTGGGTTGCTGAAAGGCGGCTTTTAGTCTTAATTTAATTGAAATTTTTCACTGTGAGAAGATAGACAAAATAGTTTTAGGTGGCTGTGCTCCACAATAAATGTTTAAAGGAAAGAGGATATGGAGACCTTCATATCGTGGTGGTAATGAAATAGCTCATGGATTAATGGAATGGAAGGGAAGGGGGTATCCTGTACATGGATAACATCATGAATAAGAGGACTAATTAAATTAAGCACTGGAATATACTAAACAGAATTACATTAACTTTATGAAGCTAATGAGGACTGCATGAACATTTTACCCTTCTAATTTTTCCATTTTCTTCCATGCATGAAGGTGAATTTAAATCTATTATTATGTCCCATAAGCTTTACAAGGGATAATTTGATCCATATCTATTTAGGATGGATGGTAACAACATTCAATTTTAATGAAATTATAGATTTTGCTTCCCTAGAATATATATTGTTTTTTTTTTAAACTAATTTTTGCTTTCCAAGTCAAGAATGGCTTCTTTATAAGACCATATGAGTTAAAGATATCTAAAGATTTTAGTTTAAAATTTTGTTTGACAAGATAAAAGTTAAAAGTAAATGTCACCAAACTGATTACTTTCTTTTTAATTAACTTCCACAAGAACTTTGTGTTGAACTTTTAAGAAATTTTGAATGTCCACCTCACGCAAAACAATGTAGAATTATTATTATTATTGGTAATCTACCACTTAAGGTAAGTATTGGATGGATAAAAGCAACCAACTATTGGTACAGTGACATAGGCCTTGTATCTCTTAATAAAACATTATGTACAATATTATGTAATTAATATTTTCACCTAACAAATAATTTATTATGCAAAAACTATCTAAATAACAGTTTAAGGCTTAAATAAGCAATAAAAATGGTGAAATTGAACAATATTCATATGTCACACAATAAAGAATACCCCAAATTGGATGGCTGAGTGCTACCTAAGTGACGATGAGCACTATTCTGCACTTCCCACTCCAGCACAGATTCATGAATGGAAAGCACCCTTGGTCATCTAAAGGGTGAGCTTTCAGATGCTTTGTAACTCTATCATAAAATTATAATGGGCTGGCCCCAGTGGCGGTGGGGTAATGTCCTCGTCTGCCAATCCAAGGGTTGTGGGTTCGATTGCCGCCTTGGTGGGTTTTTTCCTACTTAGGGCTTGGGTGTTTGCATTGTTGTCCAATGTAAAGGCCATAAAGTGCTGTTTTTGGACCAAGACGAATAAATATAAAAAATAACAACGCCAAAAACTATAAGATATTTTTATAAGATTAAATTACATTTTTTCACCTTACAACTTGGAATATTTATAAATATAATAAAATACAGCTATGATAGATGATCCAAGGTTTTAACAGCATCAAGAATATTAATGGCCTCAGAATAGAGGTTACTTTCTTCATCTAGATATGCAACAAGAATGCTTAGAAGTTGCTCAGTGGCACGTATCGGAGCATCCTTGCAGACAAGGTGATTGGTATCCTGTAAAAATAAAATGAAGGCATTGGTAATAGCTGGGTAATGGATAAAATCAGCGATGATATAATTATGCTTTTCCTTCATCCTCAACCCTTATACATTTAGAGCAATCACACTCAATACTTTGATATTGTGAAGTCTTTAAACAATGTTTTAAGTGACAAGAACATAAAGTACAGCAAATATTGCTTTCAACCAACAAATTACTAACAAAATACTATGTAGCTATGCACAAGAATAGCTCATCAATGTTAAATCCAAGTAAAAACTATTATTTACTCCTCACCAAACTATTGATAACATTACCTCACTCTTCCATACTTACTTAGCACTACCTGTAATCTTGTGTTAGTACATAGTTTGTATCACTACAAGCCACCTTTTGAAACCAGGGCAATCACTTTCCACCTATCAAGGAATTGTTTGAGCTTTCTAGATTTTCCAAAAAATATTTCCAGCATTCACAAGTGTTCCACGACACCAAAGAAGTTTGTTAGGTTCAATATTGTTGATTGTTAATAATTATTGATCTCATTTGTCATTAATAACAGCAAATAGTGGTTCGTCTCATTGTGATATCCAGCATATAAAATAATATCCTACTGTATTCATATGTGAAGAGAATTAAGTAATTACATTAGATTGATTATAAATTTTATTATCCTCACAAGTTACTGACAACTGACCCTCTCTAAGAGGAACAAGGATTTCCTGGAAAATTAATCCTAAATTCTGGAAAAAGTTGCAAAGTACTGTATTACGAAAAGCATATCCCTGAACAAAAATTTCAAGAGTTGAGAGGTCACGTTTTAGCCGCATTAAAAATTTATCATTTTGATCGATTGACAGTAAACTTAAAAATCACTTGAAAACACAAGAAAATGAATCATGACAATAACACAGGCAAAGAACAAAATAAAACATTTTCCATAAGTAACAAAAATTACTTAAATATTAATTAAAGGTGGGCACAGGGAAAGGATCTGGACCCCCTTATCACTCTTTTATGCCCTCAACTATCAAATCAGTCTTGGGGTGATTATTGTGATTTATTTTTCACGTAATCATCACCAAGTTAAATGTTTTGTAAAAATGCATTAAACAGGTGCACTTCATTCTTTAACTTCATCACATATGAAATAAGGATTGAGTATTTGGAGGTATAGTGGTTGGGTAGAGAGGGCGTATCAGTGCATGTTTGAAAGAAGAAATGGAGGGCTAATTCTCTAATCTATTATTGTAATCCTGCCCCATAACAATACAGTCCATTCATACTTCACAAAGCAATTTGCCATTAAATACTTATTAAGAAATTATGCCCATTGAAAATGGCAGGTTTTCCCTCAGTAAAATCAGCATGGAAATAATATTATTTTCAATAAACTTTTGTGGCACATTTCACTTGATCAAAAATCCTTTTTATAATTCCATGATGTTCCAACTTAAAATCCCAAAGGATTTTATAGTTTTGTTCACTGTTACCATTCTAATGTAAATGAAAAAGAAGACATTTATTATTCGAGTAAATGAATAGTCCTCCAGCTTCAGAAAATTAAATCATAAAAAAGAATTAAGAGTAATAAATACAACATTTTCCTTGTATACCTTAAGACTCATAGACGCACAATGCAAATGCAGGTAGCATATTATGTGAAAAGCTGTTAGTGCTCGTGCTAACTGCTAAATAAATACACAAGTAACAATTCTGGTTAAAAGCTTCAAGTTATGGCCATTGTATTACTTATATATACTATTATATCCAAAGTAAATATTGCAACCCAATGTTAGGAGAATATTTGATAAATTGGGCAGAATACTGAGGGGTGTGGCTGACCGCAATGTAACACATGCTTTAAGACACAATTATTGGGCTGTCTTTATAAGTTTAACAAATATCTTTTAAAAACTATTAAGTTAGTGGTAATACCTGGTCATTGAGTTTTGCTAATGATGCAGGGCTGAATGATGCCATCACTTGGGAGCGCTGATCACCATTACCACAATGATCAATGTAATGCTTAAGGCGTTGAAGAACAATGACTAAAAGTTGAGATGCAAGACTCTCCTTATCTCCAACCACAGATGTCAACTACAATATAAGATAAAGCAGGGTGAATTATAATCTACCTGAATGAAACTATACAAAATAAGCATTATTTTTCCTTGTTTCATTCACAGTGAGGTTAATTCCCTTTTGATAGCATACTTCAACTTGCCCATAATTGGCATTTAACTTTGAAGAGAAACTGACTGAAGTATGTATTTTGAAATACGAAAATGAGTAGAAAAAGAGTATCTTCTGGGTCAAATACGTAATGCAGAGCAGATGCCACTTTACTTTGATATAACTTGTGCATACACAGTGACAAAGAAAGGGAATAAAAATGGTGCAAATACTATGAGCTGGAGTTAAAAAAAGACACGGTATTGCCATGCTTTACTGCCAAAATTGCCACATACACTGTGCAAAAAGGTAAAAGTATGCCAAAGGGTGAGAATTTTCTTTTGGGAGCAATTATTAAAGCAAATGAGAAAGGGTAGCAGAAAAAGTGAAATGGTAGTTTAATGGCTGAAACTGACATGGTTCAACTGCCCAAGCCATTTGCTCCAATGAAAGTCGCTGATTGTTCGGGATTCTAGGAAAATCACTGCAGGTGTGAAGGATGTAGTGGATGAAGTAGATAATGACTGTATAAAGCCTCAGCTACAAACTTTAAGTTTGAATTTTTATCCATGATTTCACTGTATTTATATATAATAGACTGCCATAAGAACATCTATAGGCATTAGACTTAAACAAATGATGTCATACCTCAAGTTGTATAGCAAAAGTGGTTGATTGTGGGATTTATATAACTGACAAGATGTACATTATTTCTTAAAAAATATATACGTTTTGTTTTGGAAAATAATAGGGTGAAGTGGTTGTCAGATTTAATATTGCGCTATTCATAAAAAACAAATATGTATTACATGAATAGCTTCTCTTTCTCTAATCTCATGTTACCAGACATAGTCAATTATTCAACAAATGTAAATGTACTTAAATGGAAAAAATTGGTTTATTAATAAGACTTTCAAAAACATATAATTGAAAAGTTTTTATTCTGATTAGTTGGCAACTGAAGAGTGGGAATTGACACCTCCTGAATGTAATAAGGGGGCCACTGTACACCATTCAGTGCATTGAATTCTAATTGCATGGAAAGGATTCAAATAAAAGTACGAGGTAAATTTGATTAATGAGCCATGTATTCCTAATGATTAGGAATCCAGCCAGGACTATGAACTTTGGGTCAATGAAATTTTAGGCACACAGATACTATTCTTTTCAAAGAAAAGCACATTTTACTGCATGTTAATTCTATGAAATACATAACAACTAAAGTGTTATAGTAGAGAAAGTGAATCATAAGAGAAATTATATTTGAAAAAATAAATACTCCAGAGAGTCGTCCTTTCTAGTAAAAGGATTTTACTCTTAAAGGCTAAGAAGAGCAGACTCATTGAACTTCATGAATTTAACCAATTCATGTTCACTCACTATTAAATTATTTTTTTATGTTCACTATCTAGTGATTTCACTTCATGAGCAATTATTAATTTGCCATATTTGTTGACTTTGGTATTGGCAGATATCTAATAAGCATAAATTATGCATACAGGAGAATACTCATATTTGATAAAGTCATCCATTAATGGCAGAGAGTTCACCTCCAAGTTTTGATTCTTGATAATAATGCTCAGGTTGAGAATTAATTTGTGTAGCAAATGATTTGGATACAATGCTCTACAATTACACAAATGAAGATAAAGTCATCTTCTGATATTAGCTGAGTAGATATGAAATTTAAAAAAAATGATTACTAAAACTGGAAAACATCAAAACATACCAAATGCCACTACTGTGAACAATTTATTGTTTACAAATGGTGGCTATGGGATAAATGGTCATTTGAAAAAATATATATTTTACCTCCTCTGCTTCCTGATCATGTCCACATGAATACAGTTCACACACTAGATGGCGATAGATGTCATCCTTCGGCAATCTAAATGTTTTGGCTGTTAGAAGGGCTAGGCTGATTAATTCCTTTGACTGAAAAATTTCAAGTAACAAAATCCACAATTTCAATATATATCTCCAAAAAAACTCTTCCATGCATCAAAATGGGGATTAAGTTCAATGGCCATTTTATTACATAAATATTATCATTTGTGATAAATATATCTCTATGCACTCATAAAGAAAAGCAATGCATCACAATACGTATCTCACACATGGCTCATAGTTATGAAACTATTTCTGTAAATGTGTATGGCAAAAGCAAAATATTATTGGTTCAGTTATGTGCATTTACAATGTACAGTAAGCTTTTCAATTAGCAGGTCAAAGCAATCCCAAGAGATTTTTCTTTGTGGTTAAAACATTGGCAAATATATAAGACTTTTAGCGCCATACAGGGTTGTTGAGTGGGTCATGGTAGTCCAGGAGTAGAGCATTGGACTACTGGTCAGAGGGCTCGGGTTTGATTCCCGGGCAAGCCTCTCTGAGCACCTGTCGCTCCACCCAAGCCAAGTGATTTTTCGGGTACCAGATCTTTCTGGGAAACCATAACCGGCACAGGGAAAGGAACTGGCCCCCCTACCCTGTTGTGTGAATTTCATATGCCGTCGGGCTTAGTACTGGGTGAACTCTACCATCACCTACCAAACTGACCTTCAGGTTGATTACTGTGTTGATGGTTATATGGTTATCACACATCCTCCATCTAATTTCACTCAGTTTAAGAATATCTATTCTGTTGTTAACAAAATCTCATTTCATATTATGAATCTTCCCCATCCTGTTCACAGTTAGTGTTTAATTATGTCTTAAGAATCCAGTTAAAATTGTGAAAGTTAATTTAGAAACTTAACCATTGACATCTGATATCCATAACTATGCCTTTAGAGGTCATGCATAATTATATACTAAATGCTGTAGATTGACTTCAACTTTTACCTCATTTTATAATGTGAAGGTTTGTTTGTAAAACCAGTTGCCAACACAACTGAAATCTGATTGCATCCAGAAATTCAAGAATAGGGTATTTACCCAATAACATGCAAACCTGCTTCACTTGATTGATGCATTTCTTTTAACTACATCTAATTTAAAAATTTATGTTGAGTTGGTTTATATATCATATTAGTTTCATATTTTTCAAGAGACAGTCACCTGCAGCCTTAAGCATGCAGGCCATTTATTTGACTCATCCACCTTTGGGATATTTCTACTCCCTGGGTACTGTCATATCCTAATCTTTCAATAGAGGTGAATGCTTGTACCAACATTCACATGGCCCTCTTCCTTATCAATCACATACCCAACAATAGTCTAATATGTGTTGCCCAGTCCATGAGGTGAGAGTAGAAGCCGTGTGTGCCCTGCCCTAATTGAGTGTGGGGACATAACTGGCATTTATGATATTCTCTCATACTTGAATGTAGAAAAGGAGCTTAGTCCCTAAAAGACGTGCTACTTCCAAAAAAAATCAGGGAAAATTTGGCTTCAACACAACCACATTTGTGTATTAAATACCAATGAAATATAATAAGGATTAGTCTTACCAAATGTGCAGAGAAATCCACAGTGCGGCATATGGCTGATATTGACCGTGTAACAAATAGCATGCGAGGTCTGATTAGCATGGGACCCATAGAATCAGTTCTACTCCTTTGGTGTTCTCCATTTGGCAGTGAGAGCAGTATGGCTCGTTCCTGGAAAACAATTCACAATGCCAAATAAAGGAAAGAAGCATCCGTGCTTGGATAAGTTCCAGAAGATTTATTTATTCAAAAGTTGAATCGTGACCAAATGTTATAAACGATTGTAATAAACGATTTTCTGGATGTTGGGTCATATGTAAGAAAGGGCAAAAAATGTCTGCATTTCAAAAACCCCTTCCCCATATGAATAGCATTCTGAAAAATCCCTTTTGAGGATCATGTTAGGTTGAATTTTATATGATGAATTTTCCTGGATGAAGAATATCTATAAATATACACTCGGAATTTTTCAGAATCTAAATCACATGGGGGAAGTAGTTTTTTTTTAATTCAGGTATTGGCATGATTTCAACGAAATGCAGATATTTTGATCATTACAATGGCTAATGAAGTATTTAAACTGAATCATGTCAAGAGTTCAATAAAATGAACATGTTGAACTGAACTAATTAGTTTATATTATTTATTACAAACTTAATTTTTTAGAACCAAACCAAATCATATAAGTGATTGAGCACGACATAAAATTCAAACTGATTTAAGGAGTTACTTCAAAAATAGCAGATAGGAAATATAGGAATACAGGAAACCAGCTGCTTATTATAAAATGTCTTGTTACAAGAAGGTAATTCGAAAAGTTCTCGAAATGGAATAGAAATAAATGAATTACCTCAATCAAAGGTTTTTACTTTTCAATTTAGTCTCCCTGTACACTAATGCACTTGGTCCAGCAATGTTCCAATGTCTTGACCTCATCTCGAAAATTAGATTCCTTCAGGCCTGCAAAATACCCTTCTAATTCAGACATCAGTTTTTTGATTGAAGAGAATCTCCATCCACCAAGGGAAGTTTAGAGCTTGGGGAAGAGATGGAAAGCTAATGGAGCTAAATCAGGAGAATAAGGCTGGGGTGGCAACAATTCGTATCTTAGTTCACGTATTTTTGCCATGGCAATGACACTTGTGTGGGCATGCTTTGTCTTGATGAAAAACTTTCCTCCTTACTAAACCTGGCCTTTTCATGTATCTTTTGGTGTAGTTGGTTCAAGAGATTGGTATAGTATTGTCCAGTAATTGTTTGACCAATGGAAGATTAGTCTCTCTGTAGAATCCCTTTTGCATCCCAGAAAACTGAAGCCATCATCTTTCCAACCAAACATATTGTGTTTGCTTACTTTGGCAGTGGTGAATCAACATGTATCCACTAGTTTGACTGCCGTTTTGTCTCTGGAGGGTAGTAGTGGACCCAAGTTTCATGTGGTCACAAACCGGCAAGAATTATGTCTATTTGAAACCTATTCAACCAACCATTGAATGAGTTGAAGTCTTTTATTCCCAATCTTGTGACAATGTGCAATGCTTTTTCTCTTATGATGATGCCATTTACAGGCACATTTGAAGATCTAGCACTTGAAAATCATTCTTTCAGTAACTATTCTAATTTTTACTACTCGGAATTCTTGACAAATTTTCTCTTTTTAGATAAATGTTCCCACTGGTTTCTGAATCAAATCATGATATTTATCCATTGTATCCAGTGCCCATGCATACACAGTGCATGCCAATCTTAGATATTTTGCAACCAGGTCAATATGGATTCAATATGAAAATCAACATATTCCAAAATTTTCATTTTGTCCTCGATTAAAAATGTTCTTTTTTCGCCTTGTCTTTCCATTGCCCACCAAGATAAAATTTGCCTTCCCATGAAATTGAGGAAAACTTAACACATGAAAATCTGTACTGCCTTTCCCTTTGATTAGTGCAAACAGTTGTCCTACTTCAAAATTTGTGATGAAAATAAAACTATATTTAATTCAGTGTATGTGATAAAGGAAGTTTCAACACTTTCATTATTCACGATCCCATCACTTTTATAACTGTGGTGTTGAGGTAGTGCAAATGACCCCAGTTGTCAGCCACAAGTTGCTGCTTTTTTTCACACTTCATCATGTTTAGGTCAGAAGTCACTTTCATAACTCATAATTTCAACATATATGCAAACTGAAATCTACTACTACTGTTCTTACAATGAATAAATTACATAGCCAACTCCTAGTTGTCCAATATATTCATTTCATAACATAAATCTTTTCTGGCAGACTAAGATTACAGTTTAAGCAGCTCAAATTTCCATCTCTAGTGGCACTCAGTACTGTCCCCCCTACATTCAAATTCTTCCCTAAAAGTGCTCACATTATTGCTCTCTTTCTCAAAATTTCTAAAAGTATACATAAGAAATGAAGTCAAAAAAGTTTTTTTATAAAGAATGATATACATGAGTAACTGTTTTAGAATGTGAAATTTTTTTTACTCTCACACTTAGCAGTACAAATAGTGAGGAAACTGAAATCATATTAATGAAGGATCCTACATTTGTTGGAAAAATAGGACATTTTATAGGATGTGATAAAAATGTTGAAAATTGTAGGAAAACTTAGATTCTGACAAACACAAATACAGGGTTTGACTGTATTTGGTTTTGCAAGCATGACTATCACTTAAAGGTAACAGGCATAAATTGGATGAATCCATATTCATCCAATTTCCTAAAGTTTACAGGTCCATTATGTGTTATTATATTGGCATTTACTTTCCTCAAAATTGCTTCACAACTTGGTCAAGGTGTGTGTAGATTGAACTTTTAGGTATTTGCCTTGACTAAATCTATAAATGACCAACAGATACATCACAACCTCTCACCTCCCAACAACTAACCTTATCATTAAACAACTGCGATATTGGTTGCGTGAGGCTTGTGGGTCCTTTGGGATGAACTCGAGCCAAGAGGCAGACTGAAAGTGACAGCTGGTAGAACAAAGTCAAGCGGCAAGGTGGACTGCTAAGTGATGGAGGCAACACAGGTTGGACCATTGCGAGCTCCACCAGAGGTGGTCCATTTGAAAGCTGCTGTGATGATTGCTCGTGCTCCATCTTCTCTTTAGGAGAGGCCCATGATTCCTGATGCCAATGATTTCCTCCAATATCCTCTAGCTCTTCTACTTCTTCACTTTCTTCATCATCCAAGTCATCGGCCAACTTAAGACAAAGAAAAATATTTACAAAATAATCATGAGAATCATTATATGACATAAAAAATCCTAAAGTTAAATTCAATACATAGATGGCTAATTACATTAAGACCTTAATTTTTACCTACCCTAATTATAGATAGAACAGTCCCAAAGTTCATCATGACTTTTTCCATAACCATTTCATTTAATACTGCCACGACCAACATAGAAGGAAAGTATCAAATTATAATTGCAAAAGTAAAATAGTAGTACATTTGGGAAATTTCAACAGAAAAAGGCCAGTTAATTTGCATCTTGAGAGGCCAATTTTCTATTTTCTGACAACCTTGCATTATTTAATTCATTGTTCCATCTATCCTAACCAAGACCTTTAATAAACATTATTATAATTTTCTCACTTTTTCTGCTCCAACAGTGAGCACAGTACAATGAATAATAATAATAAATAATAACAATAATAGAACACACAAAAACATGGGCAAAACATCTTGGTCGAAGGTGCTTGTCCTTTAGTGAGATGACTACTCTGTGGATAAAAATCAAGCTGATTCATAGCCAATACAATTGTCCACCATATATTTATAATGACTTCTAAGATAAATGAATTACTTAAATATGTGAACTACTTTATGTTTACAAAAAAGAAATTGCAACAATAAATAAATCTAAAATAAAAATTTTAGATGAAACAGTTGAGTAAAGAAAATTTCAAGGAGATTGCAATATTCACATTTGAAATAAAATGGAGACTCAAGAAAAAGATCATAAGCCATACATATTATGTACTGTGAAAACTAAAAGCCATTTATCCTAGTACTGTTGTCACATGGAATGTGATCTCCATATATGTTATCATATGTACCACCTTTTAATTATCAACTAAATAATTATTACTGTTAAAATAATATTTGATGGAACTGTGAGCCCAAAACATTCTTCAACTTTACATGATAATGCGGCAGGAGGTAAGGGCTTGCCTTGGAGCTTAGTCCTGAAATGTTTTGTGACATAATTTCACATGTTAGGACTGATTTCCTTAATTACAAACCACTGAAATAAAGAGATAGCTAAATATTCATGCAGTCCATAATTTTCACTAGATAATGCCACAGGCAATCTCCAAAAAAATTAATAATACAAGTGATATGAATCAATTAATAAAAATGAGAGAATGGGTGGATGCATTAACACATACTGATAGAAGAGTATTGAAAAACAAACCATAGGTATCCAGTTCAATTTCGTATCTAAGAAATTTAGAGATTGAGGAAAAATCTCTTAATTTCTCAATCAAACCTCTCAATGTCTTATGATATACTATGTGTGATGACAGTAAGGAGGGTCTAACAAATTGAAATAAACAAAATTTTTCCTCACCTCTTGTATTAATTCTAGGAACTTGTGCACATTGACAAATAAATCTTGAAGCATGACAAAAGATGGCAACCCAACTTCATCCAAAATCACTTTTTCAGGAATGGCATCTACATGAGGGTAGCACTCAAGAAGCTGCACAGCAGCTCTTAAGCGGTGCTCCAGGTGAACAGCCCACATGAGCCCACAGACTCCTGGAAATGATGAAGGTTGCATGGAATGAAGAATATTCCTAAATTTTATTAATTACAATAAAATTATTACAGAGGAATGAAAACATACTAAAATATAAACAATGCGTTAGGAATAACAGGTGTGACCCTAAAATGGATCATATCTTATTTGAATGATGGACAGCAAGATGTCAGCTATTTCAATATGAACACAGGCATGTCATTAACAGCTAATTCTGGTCCTCTGAAAACAAATTCTGCTGTTCCACAAGGTTTTATTATTACACCCATCTGTTTCTCCTGTTTGCCAATGACCTCACAGATAATGTGCGAGTGAAAACTGTACTTTAAGCTGATGATACTTCTAGAATAAAGTTAAGTGCTGAAAATTTTGATCAACTACACAAACTCAACAGTTAAGAAAATGCACCTATAATGTACAAATTATCCTACAGTTAAAAAGAGACGTTTCAGGCTCAGGCATTCAGACGTTCAGGCATCAGATGGTGGAATATCATGATTAATTAAAATTGGCAATTTTCCACAAAATAAAATTTTTATTAATACGGCTGGTTATCCTACAGCATAAAACCTTGAAGTGAAAAACCTTACAGCAAATGAGGAAAAACAGTACTTACTGAATTTTGTAATAAAAATTCCAAGCAAAGTAACCAAGAATTTAATTGCGACTGTCACATAAAAGCATGAAAATTAGGAAAAAAAATGGATTTACTGTTCTCAAGACATCCAAATTTTTAAGTCTGAGTTTAAATCAACCATAATGCCACTTAGCAATCTTCTTACCAGGGGAGCCAAACATTTAAAATCCTGACTTTAGCCACTCCAGGTTGTCCAAGCCAAGTTGCATAATCATAATTTCTAAAAAGTTTTTACATACACCAAGAGCTTTCATATCTTTTTCATCATTTATCAGTACTCTCACACAGTTTTTTAGTGCACGATTTTCATAGCCCAAATGCAATATATAACATTCAAAGGTTGAAATGACTGCACCTCCAGGAATTTCAATACTTTAATTAAATAAACACTTGTCTAACCACATACATAACAATTCTAATGAATTAACCGGGCTACTTTATAATTTTAATTAAATATTTTACAATAAGATATCATTCGCACAAGTTTCCTACTATTAGATTTCAATATGCAAGACAATTTGTAAGCACATAACCCTGACTTCAGTCAACAAATCTTTCTTGAAATAATTTGATTAGTAGTAAATTGGCTTCAAAATGGATAAGAATGAAGCTTTCCAAACATCTTATAATCCTTTGTTTTCTTGGAAAGACTTATATGGTAATCATATGTGATACTTTTCCATGCCAGATATTATATGCACTGCCTTTGTCTATCAATGGCCAGCACAAATGATATTTTCTGAGCTTGCAGGCCACATTATGATAACTATATTAAAGAACTACTTGGCATCCATAAATTACTTCATTGAATTGGTAGGTTTATGAAGTAACTAAGAAACTGACGTTTTAAGTTCAATTCAACAACAAAATCAAGTTTTTTATTATATAAGGGCACAAAAAAGAAACCACGTGAAATTTCAAATACAATTTAGTTTTTATATACATGGCAATAGCATTGTGGGCTACATAAAATGCAAGACAAAACACTGTTACACACAAATACTAACAAAAATACTTTTTCTGGCACAGGAAATAATCATGACATAAAATCACCGGCCTGAGGCCGGCAGGGTTACATTCTTGCCTATCAACCCAGAGGTCACGGGTTCGATTCCCGCCTAGGTGGATTTTCCTCCATCTAGGGCTTGGCTGTATATAATTGTCTTCAATGTAATGTCTGTGATGTAAGGCTTAGGTGGAAGAAGGGACTATAAGTCTCAACCTCACCCCAATTAAGTCAATAAATAAATTTTAAAAATAAAAAATCAGAATGCATGGGACCTTAAATGTCATACTACCTTGATCAAAAAGTTCCCGGAATTTATTCAGAAAATTAAAAATACAAGTTTATTCATCTAAATCTATATTGTCCCCTTCAAAGTAATCCCCATCGACTGCAACACACTTATGCCAGCGCTTGATCCAATCCTCGAAACATTTTTTATATTCGGTTTTCGGTATGTCCATCAGTGCTTCCTGCGATTTTTCCATTACTTCCTCTCGGCTGCTAAAACGCGTTCCCCGTAATGGTTTTTTAACTCGATTGAACAGAAAGAAGTCACAGGGAGCCAAATCAGGTGAATTCGGTGGCTGTTGGATGGTATTTGTTGCATTTTTTGTCAAAAAATTACGAATAATGATAGCACTGTGCGACGGTCTCGACGCACTGTGCGACGATTTCTGGTCTCTTTCAGCAAATTGCTTCACGCAAACGTCTCATAACGCCCAAATAATACTCTTTGTTTACTGTCTGGCCTTCTGGCAAAAATTCATGATGCACTACACCATTGTAATCCATGAAAACCATCAGCATTGCCTTCTTTTTTGACTGAAAACGACGTGGTTTTTTTGGTCTCGGCTCATTTGGTGAACGCCATTCACTTGCATGATGTCTGGATTGCGTGTCGTACTCATAAACCCACGTCTCGTCTCCAGTAATGATCCTTTTGATGAATGTGGGATCGGATTCAGCCTCGCAAATCATGTCTTTTGCGACGTCAACACGGTCTCTTTTTTGCATGAAATTGAGGTCTTTTGGCACCAACTTTGCTGCTACACGACGGAAACCCAAATCATTAACCACAATGTCTTGGGCGGATCCATAGGCAATGTTCAAGTCCTCCGCTATTTCTCTGATGGTTAATTTGCGGTTATTGACCAACATTTCTTTTACTTTATCAATTTTTTCACCGACTTTCGATGTCGATGGTCTGCCACTGCGTTCATCATCTTCGATTGACTCACGACCACTTCTGAACCGCTCGTGCCACTGGTAAATGACTGTTTTTTTTAGAGAATCGTTGCCAAAACACTTTTCCAACATTTCCAATGTCCGTGCACCACTAAATCCGTTTTTTACGCAAAATTTAATAAAAGTTCGTTGTTGCAAATTTAAATCCATTTCTGCAATTGTAAAAAATCGCCAACACACACAGAGATAGATGTACTCTTGGCTACGTAACTTTTGCAAATGTCAAGTTATGACACTAAGATTTAAAGGGAATATCAACAACAGATGTACCAATTTAACAAAAAAAACAGAACTCAAATCGGAACGATGGGAGCGCCACACGGTGGTTATTCCGGGAACTTTTTGAACAAGGTAGTATAAAACATCTTGTTGAATGCGATTTGATTTGCAACAATTTTAGCGGAGTCACTTCAAAATCAATAGTATTACAATGAATCAATAATAACAAAGATTAGCACATCCAAAGAAACAATCAATTTTAATTGGGTCTATAAAAACATTTCATTTGATGAGATTGTAGCTGTGCTTGTAAAAGCAAGGGTCAGTCACGATCGGATTGATCCAGAATGAACCTTATCAATTATCCCTACAAAAAGGAAATCAAGAGATTTGAAAGCAGGTCAGTTTTGATCCAGCGCTAATTGATCTGGAGCAACAAACAATCTGTGGCTAGCAAAACTTCACATAGGGGAACTATGGCTACGAATGGCAAGAAAGTCTTGTACTGGATAGAAGCCAACTCAGAATGAGAGTGATATTACTGATTGGCTAATACTGAGTAACCAACAGATTAATCTTCTGGAGATCACTGGCACATCCACATGAAGAATGTGCAAAAAAGTGCAAGAAATACAATTACATTCCATGCGAATGTCCTGCTAAAACAAGGGAGCATAATAATTAACTTGTGAGCTCTATTCTAAGAAACTAATAAAATTAAAAACACCACCAAAGGGATTTGCTAGTCCAAAGGGAAGTCACAGTCCTCCATGAGCAATTGAATAATGATTTAGACCTGTGAGGACCTGCACATTTGTGTCCCCAAGTTTGATGAATTCAGTTACTACTTTTTATAATAGTACTTAAAACAACACCTGAAGAGATATCACTAATAAATCATCAATGAGATTGTATCACAAGGATCACACTTACCTCTTCGAATATGGATAGATGGTATTGATTGAAGCCAGTCAAGTGTTCTGCTAAGAATTGGAGTGTTGCACTTGATGGAAGCAAAGAGGCGAGCACATTCCCACGTGATGTTGGCAGTGAGGGCAGATGTTGACAAGCTTTGCGGGAAGCGATTCCTCAGAGTGGCAAGTAGATCTAAATACAAAAACAACTAGTAATGCACAATGAAAAACAAGACCAGGGCTATTTAAAAAATTATATTACATGATTCTTCAATTTTGAATAATTAAAGGGCCAAATCAGCTAATATGTTTCCTTAAGGTATGTGCATTTGTATTTGGTGGATAATTGACCAAGTGTAGCATCATGAGATCCAGTGAAGAGCAGCTATTCATAGAGTAAAAATTTGGTATTATTAAATGGCCTATTATTACAAGTTTCAACCAATTTGCTTTCCATTTTCAAAACCAAAACCATGTGTTTTGTGAAAAGAAACAGACATTTTATCAGTGATAAAAATCCTACATTTCACGATTATAGTTGTACAAGAAGCATGGTATCATTTGTTCAAACCTGTTACCTGCAGATTTTTATGACAATTTATTACATATATACAGTGAAATCTCGATATGTAGATTTTTTTCAAGGAACCAGTGAAAAATAAGTGAATGAGATTTATGTTACATTGAAGTTTGAGGGGGTAAAATACTTTAAATGTGTACAATCATGTTTTATAAATTAAATTTTAATAAGGATTATAATAAAATAATAAAAACAAAACTGTTTACATAATCATGGAGATTAATCCCTAACTTGTAAGTCACCCAATACTATTCTTCAAACAGCATCTGAAAATTGGCAAAAGAAGTTATTCTGTCAAACCACCAGGCAATAGCATCGGAAAATGGCATTGGTTAAAACCGATGCCATCCTAATGCCACAGAAGAATTAGGGAAGAGAGAAGTCAATATCTTCTACATGACGATCCAAGTTGATGGAAGGTTGACAAAAGAAAAACATATTTTTTCAATCAATGCCATTGGTTGAAATGATAGTTCTCAGCAATTGAAAAACACCAGGTATGGATTTGCTAGTATGTTCACTGAATAAATATATAGTTTTATGTACATAGCCATGGGTTCATTTTTTAAGTCGTAAGCCTCATATTTATCTCGTATTTAATAATTATCATTTCTATATTATGGATAGCTTGCAGGATGTAATAAAATCTGATATCAATTTGTGAAACAAAAAATCTTTGTTATTATTTTGTGAAGTATTATCATCGGCCGTGCATATCTATTTGCCTCTGCAAACATGTCACAAGTCATTAAATAAATAAGATTTGAATGTGGAATTTCATTAAAAAGTGAAATCAACATAAGACAAACATAAAGTACAATAATTTTCTTTCAAACTGAAACTCAAGAACCTTCTAATAAAGTCTTATTATTCATGGAATGGATTTTTAATGACAAGCAATTGTAGTGGATTGTGTTTTTATCACATACTCTAATGTACATGATCGTTTTCAAACATGTTCATAGTATTGAAATGTACCTGTATTTTGTACTTATCTTTATTTGACATCTCCCTTACCTCCATGATATTCATGAAAGAGCTGACTACTTTAGAGCAATAAAGATAAGCTTTCTGGTGTTTAAACAGATAATATTGAAAGAGAAACTACATTAAATGAACTTCAACAATTCACAAGAATGATATTTATAACTATGAATAGATTAAAAAATAATTTTACCCAATGCAAGAGAGCCAGTGGACCCTGGTTCAACAACTTGGCTAGCCTCCTCTTCTGTAACTGGCTTCTGTAGGAATTCAACCAAAGCACCTGGACTCCAATGCTGCTCTCCAAATTCTCTACTGCATGATAAAACCCACTGAGCCACCATCTCTGATATGTATCCTGGATTTGATAGCAATGAAAAAATGAATATTCATAATGAAAGCAATTAATAGTTTAATTTATACATGAAGTTTTATAACACCATAGACTAAACACACATCATTCAGAAAAAGCACACACATTAACATTTGAATGTCATGTATAATGGTCAACAGGAACAAAACACCAGCACCTATAATTTACAGAAAATATGGTTGCTACTTGTTTGGGACAAGGAAATACTATTATGACCACTCCAAGAATTCACCCATGAAATTATGTGATATTCCAAATAAAAATCACGTTTCTTTTCATTTCTGAGATGAAAATACTAATCTGGAATTTAGCTATACAAAAATAATACTAATGATATCTAATTTTCAAAAATGTTTCATGACACACATTGAAATTAAGTATGCCTACCATTAAAGATCTAACTACTGTCCTCACTTAAAAATGATTGACAGCTCTTGTGGCTAATACAAAGTGCGAAAATACAAACCCACATTAGTAACCTCTTCATGAAAATATGAAGCTGTTTCCTAATGCTATTATGATGTATTTGAAAAAATTTATATCAATAAGGTCCTTCCCAAATGAGATACTACACTGTTGAAATGAAAGCAAAGCGAAAGAATATCATATTGATTGAGGTATTGAAAGTGATTCTAGAAAATTACCAAGGTAATTACCAGTGATAAAAATATAATTCTAAGATTAAAGTTAAAAATAATTTGTAGAAGATAAGGTACTGTGCCCCACTGAAAAGCAATTTCGGTTGATGGGATGGGGAGGTGGGTTTGGGGATATCTGTAATCAAAAATCTTCCATCATAATTTCAATTATTTCTAAAAGTATATATGAAAAAATTATTTCTCTCACCTCTTCCTCTATTACAGACATGCTCCAAGGATGTGACCATCTGATTTTTCACCCCCGCAGGCCCACAAGCAATAGCAGTTTCAAGATAAGCTACATCCTCAAGACTGTGGATGAGTTTGTCCCATGCCATGTCTTCCAATGTCACCTGCTCCCATTCTTCCTCCCTGTTTGCTGCAGACAGTGGCATTCCAGCCTCGTCTTTTCCAGCAGAAGCACCATCACTACTCTCCTTTAACACTGCACCTTCATTACTATGAGCCTTGAGCAAAACACAAGGAGGCCCACACACCTCTCTACTGGTAGCGACCACTCTGGAAGCCACAGCACCCACCAGGGCCACAAATGGAGACTCGCATTTTGACAAGATAGCCCTTACCTCTTCCCACCATGACAGAGAATGAATGCAGCACTTGATACCTGGTTTGGGAAAGGTAAGAATGTAATTTGCATGATCAATGGGATATGATTTCATACCTAACATCTAACATAAAAAGGTTTTTCAGGTCAAGGTGCCATTTATGGCCAATGTGAGCTTTTGTTTCACCAAAATAAAATACATCCATCTCCAGGGGTAGAGTGTTGGACTGCTGACCGGAAGACCCAGGTTTGATTCCCGGGACAGGCTCTCTGGATACCTGAAGCTCCACCCAAGCTATGTGATTTTTCAGGTATCTTCCTGGGAAACCATAACCAGCACAGGGAAAAGAACTGGCCCCCCTAACCTTGATGTGTGAATTTTACACGCCATCAGGCTTAGTACTAGGTGAACTGTACCATCACCTACCAAACCGACCAAGGAGCAAAAGATGTGGAAAACTGACTTCCATAGTAAAAGGATAAAATATTTCACTGTTGGTAATATGTGAATTTATTGAGCTACATTTTTTTGAAAAACACGAACTTATTACGTCAAATTGAAAGCAAAGACATACTTCACTTTACAACAAGGTTTGGTTCTCCAAAAATGCATTCTTAGGGCAACTATTACTATTATTCGGGAAATTAGTGATTTATTAGCATTTATTTATTACTGTGATACAATTATTAAGTGTTCTATTTTTTTTGTATTAATGAAAAAATTGCAAAACACAAATATAAAGATTTTGAGATATGTATATATTTCATGATATATAGAAGCATTAATAAAAGTTAAATATTAGTTCAAGAATCAGTTAGGCAGGTAATGAATGCACTCACTGTGTTGTTTACCATAGTAAATGTTTTTCACTCATTCCCAAGATACTGTGTGCCTGGAACATTGGCAAGACATGGAGGTGAAATGCATACAAGATTATGATACTACCTATGAAAAATTAACGTTCAAATGTCTTCTTTATGGAACTATTTATGGACTAATGCTAGTTTAATAAAGTAATATTGAGAACTGAAGATTTATTGATCTACTTTAAATGTTTGAGATTACAGTGCTATTATGTGTTTGGTGAAATAAATAGAAAAGTGAATAATAGATGCTCAGCTGTGCCACTAATCAGACCAACCTTTAGCCATACTTAATTTGCAGGAAAAGGTTTTTTACCTGCTAGTTTGTACGGAAAAAGAAGCAACTGCTGGGGACTATGGGAAAGGAAGATAAAGGGGCACAAAGGGTGAGATGTAAGAGTACCAACTGATATCCCTTGCTCAGTGTGAGTTATACAGAATTGTGACCTTTCAAACTCCTTAGAAAATATCTGTACATGAAAAATGATCATAACAGGAGGGACAAAGTAAGATGACAGCCTTTTACTTGGTGTTTAAGCTATCAGGGACATATTGCTGAGTCAAAGCATAGCATAAAATTATTCTTAGGGTGAGATAAATTGTCAATGAGCACCGTTTGACTGTAACTTAGAGCTCTAAAACATACTTAAAATCAAGAAAGGGCTTTCAAATGGCCTAATTAGATTTCTAAAATGTGGCCAATGGATAATTTTAGTGCAAATTTAATTTCATGCAAAATTTACAAATATACGTAGAGGTCCAGTTTACCAAAACACAAGGGCTGTCCAGAAAGTAACCTCTGTTATGCTATAAAAAAATACTGGAATAGATACAGTGAACTTATTATTCACATCTTAAAACTACACATTTCTCCTATTTTTTGACATGTTTGCCAAGGACATCTGTCGTTTCTCTGAACTAGTTTACAAGTTCCTCATCACACTCAAACCTTTTGGAGTCAAGTCAATTTTTCATGTGCATGACATTTTTCATGCACACCATGGCACACATGTCTGGGCTGAATATAAATTCCCCATTTGAACTCAAAAAGCAGGTTGTGTTTGCATAGCAGAATGTGACTGAGCGTCATCAAACAAACCCATGACACCGGTGGTCAACAGATCATGGAATTTGTTTTGGATGGTCTTCTGAGGTTGACCAAGGTCTCACAGTAAGATTCAGAATTAATAGTCATTCCATGTTTCACAAACTCCACTGGCAAAATTTCTTTGGCATCTGAAAAATAAGTAGCCATGAGCTTTCTGGATGATAGTGTTTAATGAGCTTTTTTGGTTTTTTTGGTGAGGCAATATGACCCCACACCATTGATTACTCTTTTGATTAACGTAGGATATCCAAGTCACATCACCAATGACGATTCTGTTCGGCAGGCATTCCCTGCCATATCATCACAAAAAAAGAAAGTCAAGAGAAGTATTCACTCAATGTTATTAGGGTTCTCAGTAAGGATTTTCGGTACTCAAGGAGCGCAAAACTTGTAGTAGCCTAACTTTTCAGCCAGGATTTCATGCAACAGACTGTTGGAAATCTGTTGAAAACTTTCAGAGAGTTCAAATATTGCAAAACACTGGTTTTCACAAACTTTTTCATTTAATTTTCTGGAGCAGTTCATCATTTACCACAGAAGAGCGGCCACTTCTGGCATCAACATGGACACCTGTCCATCCACTTATAAATAAACGACACCACTGATGCACAACAGTATCGAGCATCGCATTTGGCTTGTACATAGCACAAATTTCCCGATGAATGTCAGCAGCTTTGAAATCTTTTGCCAGTAAAAAGCTAATCCCAGAACAGACATCACATTTGGTGGGATTTTCAATTACATGGTTCATTTTGACTTGATGCTATACACAAACAACAAAAGGTGTGACCTTCCAACTACTGCAGTTCACGATATACTGACCTACAACGTGCATCAATACAGCAACTATTTGGTGACTCCTACTACTTCTCACGCTACATGAAAATTGAGATTTCTTTCTGGACAACCCTCGTACAAATCATGTCTACATAAAAATAAGAGACTTGACATCAAACCAACCTGGCATGGAGCAAACAGCCTGAATTATGGATGTTAATCTTTGAAGAGAGTCAACAAATGACAAACATAAAAGCTGCCAGCCAGACCAAAGCCATGTGTTCATCACCATTAGCAACAAATCTTTTGACCGAATTCCACTTTCGGCTATTGCTGATTTCCAGCTGTCATGCGGCCTCCAAGATGCCAAGCATTCATGGATAAGAAAGTGACCTGTAAAGAAAAACATCACATAAAATAATCTCCAGGATATTGACACTAAAATCTAAAATCTTTATTTCAATGAAAGGGTTTAGTTCAAGTAGGCTTCAGTATGAGAATAATCACTGAAAATCACATTTTGATGCATGAAATTACTATGAATGAATAAAAACAACGTTGATTTAATTTTTTTATCAAGCCTCATTTCACACAAAATAAGTTACAATGAAATTTAACCTAATAAAATTTTGTTTTATTCAAAGCAATAGCTTTACATCAAAGATGATAAAGAGCATTTTCTGTATAAACTTATGCACCTTTTTAAATAAAAAAATGCACCTTTTTACCCTAAAATCACCATAAAAAAGGTTGCATATGTCTGATACTAATTTTTTCAGGTTCCTTGGTTATCCTTGACCTTCATTGAAGGCACTCAGGAAGATCAGTCAATTCTCTGATGCAATTCTTTAGCCACTTGGACCAATAAGGACAGCATGAAGTTTCTACAGGGAATATGTACGGCCATAATGCACTAGCTTACTTTCGTGTACTGGCACCCATTTCCCTTAGTAGTGCATCACGCTTGCTTTGATTTTCATCCCAATATCTTTCAACAGAAAACAGTATTTTCATTCATTTTGTAGAATATCCCTAAGTGTGAGATTTTGAGGATTTGATAATGCTTACACATTATACTACAGAAACCTGCACATCCCTTCAATAATTAGTTGGAAATAGTATGCCTGATTGTTACAGAGAGGCATTTAAGTTTTACTGTAGCCAATAGAGAGTTGAGGTCCTTCACAGAAGACTGTCCAATGTGGCATTGAAGCAGAATTGTAGAATTCAAAATGTCATCATCATTCAGATGATGACTTTATCCAAGAAAGCTATTATATGCCACTAAAATACCTATCAACCTAACCTCTATTTGACCAAAATTACTTTTTTCAGAGTTCTTTTAAAATGTACTTGTACTTATACCTTCAAGTCATCCAGAATGTCTGTTCTCTTTATCTCCTTTGCCTGTTTATTCAGCATTTCCTCCTTTATAACAATCCTCTATTTCCATTTTATTTTACCCAAACCTACATCTCAAAAACATCTAATCAATGCTAATACTATTTCATCAAAGACCACAGTTCAGAACCATACAATGCTATACTCTATCAAAGACCCCAGTTGAGAACCATACAATGCTATACTCTATCAGCCATTGTCTAACTATTAATTGTCTTTCATTTAATGCCCTATATTCTCTCCTTTACGAAATCATTTTTTTTTCTACTATCCTTACCGCTAGGATAGCCATTTTCCCACAAAAATTTCCCCAAATATGTCCATATCATTTGTCCTAATTTATAGCATAACACATAATGTTCAATTTTCTCTTCCTAATTCTTGGAAGAGAATTCTTAAGTCTTCCTAATTTTTGGAAATGTTTTGCCTTCATTTTCTTACAATTTATCCATACTTCACATGCTGACCCTATAATGTAATCAATAATGGCTATAACCTTTTCTAACTGAATCAATAAAGCTTTATTATTCCTAAATATAACTGAATTAATCTGCTTCTCAGCCCCTTTATTTTTATCCTATGCTTCTCTAACTATTTCCGCTGATTATATGTCCAAAACAATGGTAATAATGGATAACTTTCACCTCCACTCTAATTGTCAATCTACTTCCCTTGTCGTGCACAGCCTTGAATCATGAAGAGATCCTGAATAAGTGCAACAATACTGAAACTATACATCCAATCTACTTCTTAATTCTCCAATAACACTCATTAACTTTGTTCACTTATCTAACTAGACTGAAAAAAATGAACAGAATGATGTCACCATTAAATTATGCATAATTAAACTCACAAATATTTTCCATGTTTTGTTCTTGAGCACTTGGTTTCAGTGAGACGAAAAGAGTTGGAGGTTTCTCTCCATCCTTCCACTTCGCCATCCATTTTTCATTGGCTTCTGATGCACTGTCATCAGGAATGTGCAATTTAAAATATGAAAGGTATTCCGGCAAGGAAAGAACGTGCTCATCTGCAAAGCTCACCCGGCAGAGGGCCTTTGACTTTGCATTATCTCTTGCTGATTTCAACAACTTCAGTAATGCCAGCAGATCCTTCATTTCATACTCGTTCAATTTAAACTTGGTCATCATAACCTAAAATAAAGAAATAGGACATTCATTAAATGGAGAGGAAACTTTTAGCTGTAGAAGAATTCGGCTAGAGAATTTATTTTTCAGAAAACTTGCTACATAGTTAACATTTAAAGAGATGTGTGAAAAAAATCACTCAACAATTGATAAAAAATAGGACTACACTGGTTACACAAAAACCACCAGTATTCCTTCACATCTGTGGCTCTATAAGCATAAGCTATAATAACCAACAGCCAAGAAGTATCAGCCCAACACTTTATTCTTAGTATTTCCTTCTATCCCAAAGAAAAATCCGTATGCATACATATTTCCCAGTATTTTTTTACAACTATAAATAATGCCTGACGCTCCATGTGAGTTCAGTCACTAGACATTATTCCCTTCCTTTTGAAGTAAACAATATATTCAACATATAAATAGATACAATATTATAGATACAATCAATATCTTTGATCCAATAATGAATGCCATGTAATATCTCTAAGAAGATATTAGGCTAGTTTGAAATTCATCATAAACTGAATCAATAATTATCATGGGTATTGTAATACAGAAATGCATAGGGCAGTCCATGGAACACTTAAAAAAGGTCGAATGAATGGTTTGCAACCTAATATACAAACTGAAAAGCTTTGCTTTGCATACAAGATTCAGACACATTCCTGTTTTTACAAGAATTTTAATAGGCTGCATCTATACCTACAAGGTAGACCCAAAGATTAGGCTGAAATTCAGCCAAAAACTATGAAAAGTGGAGGCCAATGACAGATGGATTTAATTTAATCCCATAAAAGTTACTAAAGAAAATAGGACAAAATGAAAGCAAGTTTTTCAGGTTCCGTTGCAATATCTATAAAGAAATAAATGCTCCTTTAAAGCCCCTAAAATTTGAGTTTGTGAGGACACCTATACAGCTTAACAGACTAAAGCAATTGACCGGACATCAAGGGTTCCGGGTTCAAATCCCGACCAAGGCAAATGATTTTTACACTCTGAAATCATTGCATCTATAAAGAACTTCAGGAAGAAACTTTGAAATGGCAAGAGAGGTTTGGGAAGGACTAGATCTAGGCATTAGAATAGATAGATAGATAAAGGACTTTATTTGGGCGAAATTGAGACCTAATGGTCCCTTCTTCCATTCCATAGACTGGGGAGATGTAAATGTTGCATTTGCAGATCATCATACTTGCATTTAGATGATAAAAATATTAAACAATGTATGGGACCATAGCAATTGAAATGTTGCAAGATTATTTTATTTTAAATTTAATTGCTTTTATCACAAAATTTCAAATTATATCAGGTGGATGTGTTGTTCATGGCCAATTATATCACACTTTAAGATACTCATTTCATACAATTTATCAATATTGAATGGCTTTACCTCTTCTCTCTGTTTGTCATTCAATGGACTCTGAAGAACTGTATTTCTTCTTGTTGTACCATCTTCACTTTCATTTTCCTCAACATGGAATGAATTTTTTGCTTTGGCATACAAGCTAATGAGTTGCTGAAGCTGCTGACACATGGCCCACAATGTAGATGGTGATGCTGATTCAGCCTCTACAGATATATATTATGATTCTACAATCAATCCCTGAAATTCTCATGGGACTTCTAAATGAGCATATTGAATCAACATGATATATAAAAGATGAATTCACAAACATAATAACAGTATCACAAGAAAATCTTTAAGGTCAATGACCCAATCACAATTAAAGTTATGGGAATGAAGCAAATTTAAAGTGCACATATAGTTGAAAGGGGTGTTAAGGGTGTTAAGGTGGCGGTTGAAATATTTATAGTAATGTTAGACACAACACTGATACTTTGTTACCCATGATAAACAACATGCTCAGGTTTGCACACGGTAAAAACATTATTAAAAACAACATTGTGGGAGAGTAGTTATAAATGCTATTATTACAGAACAGTATTAATCAGTGTAAACTACTCTTAAAATTCCTAAGAATTCAAATTTTTCCAAGTCTAAACTTCCAAATTTCTCCAGGTAAGTAAACAGCAACCAGCCCCATCTCCAAGCCCAAAAATGCACGAAATTAGCTTAACTAAATGCAAATTAAGAAAAATATATCATAAATCAATCATATTTAAGGTTTAAAATTTCCCAGAATTGCTATGAATATAAAGCAATCATGCCAAACTGTGAGCTACAAAGAAAAACAATTAGTAATGAGAGTTTACCAGCAGTGTCCAACTGCAAACGTTGTAGCACTGCATTAATAGCAGCAAAGGAGAGGTCCACTGTGGTGTATCGATGAGTGGATATTGTTTGAAGTGCCAAAGCAAGGCTTTGACTACAGTTCAAATCCCCAAGAAGGGAACAAATTTCAGTTTCTGCAACAAGACTGACTTCAGACATGCATGGCGGAGCAATGCTTCTCAAGGCCTTTTTTATTCGGCGTATTAAATGAAGATCCCTTACTTTCTCACTGCTCTGTTCACTATTCGTCCCAAGAGAAGAAAACAGATTGGATTCACATGCATACATATCCATTAAATTATTCTCTCAATTGTAAACATCAATTTACAAGAGAAATACTAAGGATAATCATAATGCTTGACTAACTAGAGGAAACCCTTAATTGCAGATGTCAAAGTGTATATTTTAAATAATGAAATACTAAATTCAATACCAAAACAAAAATACATCTTAATAACTGACACCCACAAGCAACTTGAAAATTTGTCTTTGATTGAAGGGTTTTGCAGTGATTAGTGCACTAATAATGCTTTCAATACATTATTTTTTTGGATTTGCTGCTACAATTTGGAGCATATTTCCAAAAGACTCAATATTTTATTCTATGTACTAAGAATATATTCAGGTGCTGACTGAAAATCTATTTTATTTGTCGCCCTTAGGTGTGTTTTAATAATGTAATCTTTTGAAAATATGCTCAAAAACCAGTATAAAATCCTGGAAAATTTATGTTTACCAATCAAGTTTCACTTCTTTGAGGTTAGTCCATCATTTTCTTACATTACTAAATTATAGGTACCCACTTAACAACAGTAGAAAAAAATACTCACACTTCCAAGTACCCGGGGAAAATATTTTTACCACTTATCATACGGAATAATATTTTGTCTTTTGAAATTAATGGGATGGACCAAGGTTAACAATACTTGGCTTATAGAAGTGGTCTTCATTTCCGAAAACACCATGCTCGATCTATTGTTGTCAAACCGAAGGCAACCAAAATGCCAGTAAATGAATATAAAAAACAAACGTTTCAATGACACTGTCCAGCAACAAGGGGTATGTCATAGTTCAGGGGTAGAGTGTTGACCTACTGACTGGAGGGCCCAGGTTTGGACTCTCTAGAAACCCCCAGCTCCACCCAAACTTTTTGATTTTTCAGGTAACAGATCTTCCTGGGAAACCAGTGGCCAGTTCCTTTACCTGGCACAGGGAAAGGAACTGGCCACCATTCCCTGATGTGAGAATTTCACATGCCATCGGGCTTAGTACTGGGAGAATGAACTTTACCGTCACCCACTAAACCAACCTTTGGGTTGGTTACATTGTCTATAGTTTAAGTCCAGCAACAGTGGCCAGTCAAAATTAGTCACAGTCAACTGCTTCTATCACTCTTGGTTCAAATTTCACCTCTACAATTTCTGATTGATAACAATTTTAATAAATGGTCATACAAACATTTTCTCTCCTGATTAAAATGCAATATAGGCTTTGAGACAGGGCAAATGTATAACAACATCATTGAGATGTCTATTGTTTTAAGCTCAACTTTGTGGAAGTTCATGTTCATTAAATAAGGAAACATAATGTATACATCCACTGTTCTTTATTATTGTACGACTAGTTTCAACGCTTAGGCGTACCTTAAGTACCTGATGATGACGCCTAAGCATTGAAACTAGTCGTACAGTAATAAAGAACAGTGGATGCATACATTGTGTTTCTTTATTTAATGAACATCATTGAAGTTCACAACAGTGTAGCAGAGGAAAAGCTGATAGCCTATATTTCCAGAGGGATAGAGGATATTACCCGAATCATGCTGAATATGAAACTTCTAAAATAATTACATCCACCCTTTTTCACGTATTAAGCATTTTATTACACAAACACATTAATACACATTTATTTCTGGGTAACTAAAGTATTCACAGCAGCATCATGGACAATACTTTTAATCTTTTTAAAGAATTTTTACACATAAGTCTGCACCGAGGCCTATATTAACTGTCAATTAAAATATATTTATTTATTCCTTTCGTACGAGTTTCAAAATTTCCTCAAATACACAGGATACTCCATAACAGCAATACTCTATTTTAAATCCAAAATTAGTAGTTTCATTTTAGACCCTGGGAGCTCTTGTCGATACATTTTTTGCCCTCCCTTGTGATTAAAAATCAATTACTGACCCACACTTCTATTATTCATAAATGCATTCGGGAAAACATTAAAGTAAATGATATTTTTTCTCATGTTATTTCCTAGATTCAAATTGACATTTGAAAATTAAACAACTTGGCTTTTCCACTTAAAATTTTTTTTTTATTATCATGACCTAGGTTTCGTTATGGTATAACATCATCAGGTTATGCCAGAAACTGTTTTATTTTGCCAAGATTCAATTTTTTAGTCTGTTCCATTTGGAATTATTAAGCATGAAATGAGTTTTCTTGAGAACGTCTTGGATTAGTACAAACATTTAATTGATGCAAGGCAACCAAAATAGTAATGTTGCATTAAATTCCATAATGCACCCGATGAAGTGATAACAATCAGACTTTGAAATTACAGAGAACGAATGTAGGGGAAGAAAAAGGGTGCAAAAGGAAAGGGTCAGTTGGAATGAAGAATTCTCATTCTACATTACTCCCTTCTTTGGCCTCCCTATCTCCCTTTTCTCCTCCTACAAGGTATTTCAATACCACTGACAACATTTACAATAAGTTTACCATACTTAAGGGAATTCTCTTGTTATTTATGCATCTGTTATGCCCATTCCTCAATTCATCGAGCACTGGTACTTCAGCAAATTCAAAACCCTAAATCTCTTGAACATCTTTGAATAACAAATTTTTTGCACTGAATGGTTGAGGCCTTAACTTTGTAGAAATCCATGTTCTCAGGACTAGTCCTGAGGATGTTTCAGTGTAAACAGTTACAGTGTAAACGAAACTAGTCGACAAATAAAGTTTTATTTCTGTAGAAAGCAAAGATAATATTAATTTCTTAAGTTAACAAATTTTTTATTTGAAAGTATTTTTTTACCTTTTACCTTTTTTTCCTCTTCACAAGCCAAATATGTATGAGTGTTTAAAAAAAATGGCTTTTTACTTTCCTTCCTAGCATATTAATTCCTACGTTTAACTCTGAAAAATAAAAAAAAGTATTTCATCTAGTAATGCAACCATTTCAGAGAGTAAAAATCATTCGCCTTGACCGAGATTCGAACCCGGATCCCTCGATATCCGGCCGTTGCATTATAATGCACACATAGCGGGTGACTCCGTTAAAGTTACTGTTACAGTTTCTTGATATTTCATCTAGATTAGTGCAAAATTTAACTATGAATGATCATACTTATTTTAAGTTCTTTCTTTAAACCTTTCAGTGGCCTCACTCTGAACTATCCACTAGGTAAAACAAAACTCTTTCAGCTTGTAGAAAAGGGTTCTCCAAGGAAGGTATCTTTTTAACTTACACTAAAGTGTATAATTACCTATTCCTCAAGGGAAAATATTTTCTCAGCTAGAAGAAACTCTTTTGGACTAAGAAAAGAAGGAACATTTCACAGACCAACTGACAAGGAAGGGCAATGGTTGCCAGATGAATTATGGAATGACTCCAAGTTTTATAAACGATGGTAATAGTTAACAGAAAACAACTGTAAAATTCACCACACTAGCTATGAAATCACAGTACAAAGTACATGCTGCAAGCAGCTGAGTATGTAAAGCAATTCCATCATCAGTATCTTCAAAGTATGTCTTTGAAATTATACAAACTTTTTTTACCTAACTTCAATTGTCTTTTTAAAGCAGTTTATAACAGGAAACTCTATCTACAAAATCAAAATCTTGCTAACATGAGCACTATAGCTTGTTTTGAAGTATCTATGGATTGAATGCGATATATTTTTCATGGGCATAGGCTATACAGTCAATGTACAATAATTTTAACAATTATCTTCTTTGTATTTATAATCCCTAATTTTCAGGTAAACTTCCTTAAACATAGATCACCATAAAATGTGAAATTATCCCCATATGAAGCAATTTCTAATTCCAATGCTTCAACATTTATTTAAGACTAAGGCATGGTCAACTACATTGAGGGTCTTACTAAGATAAAAAAGGTCTCATTTGTGTTCTTTCAATTACTTTCATAAAAGATCCATTCAAAAGTTGTTCAAGGAGCTTATACTGTACACATGCCTTCTGAGAAACCAATTGGTAGTTAGACAAGATATTTTTATCTAGAAAATTTATCAGCCGAGAAAAAAATTAAATGATAAAAAAAATGAAGACATGAGCCAGTAAGTATTAATTTTCTTTTTTCCATTCATTTTTTAAACTTTTTAAGGTTTTCAATGCATTGGGAAACATTTCCTCTCTTAAGGATAATAAGGTTCAATCATTATTTGCTAGCCTCTTAGCATTTTACCAGGTAATTTGTCTAGACCACCAATAATTATCATTTCATGCATTACAAAAGTTATAATATGGTTCATGGCCATCACAATGTTCAAGTAAAAATGTATAACTGATAAGCAAGCCATCCGTATGTACTTAAAAATAGTTATTTGTCATGATCTTACCATCTACCCTCTAATCTTTCAGAAATACTTTTCCAAGAAATACAAACTCATCCACATGTTCATTCCTGATTAATTTCTATGCTTACTTCACATTGAGTATTTACATTTAATATTATTCCTACTGGGTCGCGGTGGTCTAGCAGGTAGAGCGTTGGACTGCTGACCGGAGGGTCCCGGGTTCGATTCCCGGGCAAGGCACTTTGGGCACCTGCAGCTCCACCCAAGCTAGTTGATTTTTCGGGTACCAGATCTTCCTGGGAAACCATAACCGGCACAGGGAAAGGAACTGGCCCCCCTACCCTGATGTGTGAATATTCACACACCGTATATGGCTTGGTACATGGGTGAGCTCTACCATCACCTACTAAACCGACCTTCGGGTTGATTACTGTGTTTTTTTTTATTATTCCTACTAATGTAATGCATTGGCAGTCAATGTGACAATAATGCAAATAATGACAATTATCATTCCACCATAGCAAGAGTTTACAGCTATCACAATAAACATTAAGATTATTTTAATTTAAAAAAAATAAAGCAAATGCTTACCTCAATGCAAAATGGAAAGGGACCATTACTTCCTTTAAATATCCACTGGGATCAATAATCACACAGGAGGATTCATTGTGACCTCTCCTACGCTTGTGCGTCACATTGTTGGTGCCAACTAGTCCATAGTTCATGTACAAAAATCTGAAAATAATAGCACAAAAAGGCATCACAAACAGTTAGCTTATTGCAGACATACAATACAACTGTACTTATCTACAAATATCTATAGAAGTACTATATGTAATTATCTTGATTCATTAATTTAACCATATAAAATATACTGACAATTATCTATGAATCATAAAGTCAAAAACATTTCACTAACCCAATACTTGTAATCACACAAAATGCTTATCATCATGTTTGATCTCCAAATAAACCAATGTGATAAATACAAATTTTCTATTCCTCATATTGGATTATATACTAAATCTCACTTTCAGAGAATTCATATGTGCATAATTAAAGTTCTATTGTCTATCATAATTGTTGTCTCACTCATATAGGAGGGCACAACAATTAAAAATGGGTTTTTTTTCGAATTTTGAGGATGCTCCGGAGAGAAAATGGCAAATCGAACCCCGCCATTTAAAAGAATGGAAAAAAATGCATGAAAAATAATTTTTTAGAAGTTGCCAAAAATTACCTACAAAACCTAAAAATTCTTTGAAAAATTCAAATATTTTTCCTGAGCTCAAATTTCATTTTAAAAAATCTGAAAAAAAACAATGTTTTATGGCATAAAAATGTATGTTCATGAATTTTTTCAGATTTTTTAAGGCAAAGAATCGATCAGAAAAAATTGTTTTCGAAAATTCACATTATTTGCTATAGGAGACCCTTGGGGTCACCTAGGGAGCTAAAAATTTGGCTAAAGGGGTTTCTGAATATTTACTTTCGAGTGCCCAATCCCAAATAAGAATCCCACCGAGTGCTGATTTTACCATCTTATCCCACTATATCCTTTGGTCACATTTGATGCATGCGATCTCTCACACACTTGTGAACTGCAAGGTAAAACTCAGTATTTACCTTGTTCACCCATGTTTTGGAGGTATCTCAATCGAAGTAGAAAAAAGTGTTATGAAAATTGGTTCTAGCACATGTAAAAGTGCACTGATTATCATAGAGAATACTTTGAGAAACAATAAAGCCATTTTCAACAATAAATTACTGTCTTTTGATTATTAGGCTGAAAATATAAATGGCAACCCTTAAAGGTACATTTTCAGCCAGCTCCCCATCACTATGCGTAAAAGCAATTACTTCAAAGTGAGCAGACGAAAATGCATTAAAATACGTAATCATCTATAAATAACTTTACAATAATTATTAGCACTCAACACTGCAGAAATCTACACCGAGCACTGAAATAAGGCTGCAAGTAATGAAAGAATTCTTAATAAAAGAGTGCAAGAAAACATCATACCGAGTTCCTTTTGATACTGGAATAGTGGCAATCTTGGAGCCCTTCTGTACAGATAGTACTTGCAGAATGCTGGAACGAGGGCAGTACACAATAAGGAAATGAGCCTTGCGGAACCCTTCTGGTGGCACCGGGGAGTTGTGAGGAGATGTGCTCCCTTCCTGTTCCCCCATTTTGCTCCGTTGTCTCTGCTGCTCAAGGTGCAATGATTCTTCCATCACTTCCATCCAGCCACAATAAGCATCCCTGTATCCTAAACAATAAAGCAACAATTACCAAACTTTGTAAATATGCCACAAAAATTATATAATGGAAAAACTGCATTCCGAGACCACTTGCTATCATGGCCTATCACTTCTTAACTCTACAGATGACTGAATGTATGACTTAAAATTAGCTCAAAGCAAACATTTACTGTCATATAACTGCATGATTTACTGGGTTTAGTTAAATGAGATCCAAAATCATCAAAAGGTCCTGAATAATGGTTTTTGTGCAGATAAAACTACTGAAAATAAGTTGATTACATCATTCATACATCTTTTCCTCCTTATATCCTCTCCATATTTATTTTTTTCATGAGATAAAGAAAAAATAATAAGGATAAAATACAATGAAGCAATGTCTAACAGTCAACCAAACCAATACTAACATTTCAAAATGCTGAACCTTCACTTTCATCAGTTTTACATTATTTGAGAAATATTTTAGACACAATCGTTGAAAAAGTGTGTAACTTGAAAAGAAGCATAGTTAAAGTCCATAAGTAGAGTAATTCCTGTATTAATGGGGAAATAATGCTTGGGATTAAATTGTGAGAAAATGATGAACATCCTAGGTCCAAAATAATTATCAAAATAAAATATGTAAAAATTTATGACATTTGCATGTAGTGAATTAACAGAACGTTTTCTAGCTGGATTTTCTGTTATCGCCTCATAAAAGGTTTATGGATAATTTGAAAATTGAATTGTGACCTTATTTATCTATCTACTGAATATTCAAGCCTCAACTTAAATAAAATGTCACATTATTAGGACTTGATACCTTTTGGATGTAATCTGTTGTAATACTAATAAGTATAGTTAAATAATGAAATAATTTCTTGAAAAAATAATACTCTTACCTTTCCAAAGTCTCACAGCAATGCCTTTGATGTTATCCATCAAAATAATTCTGCCCAAGTTATCAGTGATCGCTGATAACCTCCTATTCTGAGACATCACAATATTACCTCCAACCCGCAGTGAATCACAAAGTCCAAACCTGCAAAATTGAAACACCAATAACTATTCATTTATTTATACATGCAAGTTTCACACTAAAGTTTTTTTGTGCCTGAGATAGTTTAACTGCTATGCCATAATAATATAGGTTTCTCTAGGTCATTTATATACCTTATAGTGGTTCTTCTTACAATAATATGTAAATTAAGCTAACCTGCACTCCATAGGATCAGCAGCTTCAGAGCTTGGTCTTGACTCAACCGCCTTTTCCTGAGTATTTTGCCCTCCAAACCAAGAGCTGAAAAGAAAAAAAATTCTACTCAAATTTCTGTTTCATATAAGACATGCTAATTTCAATTTTTTTTTGTATTCTCATTTATTGTGAGGGGGAAATGTTATATTTTTTTAGGAACTAAGAGAAACCAAAGTTCCAAACTTTCCATGAGAAGGAACAAAGCATTTGGTAATAACTTTATGAATATCATGAGTACACCAAAGTTTGTTTTTTTTATTAATAAAGCTGAAGAGATAAAAATAATCATAATGAAAAGGAAGCATGTTATTCATTAATGCTTCAGCTACAGCAGCCTGATTGTTTTCTTGCATTTTTTTGAAGAAGAAAGGTGACAGAGTGCCTTTCCTCTTCCATGGGTGATAGCAAGGAAGGTAAAAGATCCTTTTCAACAACTGGGTACCTTCCCTTTCCTCATGGTCCAAAAGGTGGCCACCATAGAGTGCATTTCAATAACTAAATAGTGAAGCCTTATCAACCAAAAGGGAACTTTTGTTCCCACCAAAAGATGGGACCCGTTATCTGAATGGGAACTTTAGAAACCATTTGTTTTTGCTCATTGCATGCTTCTTTTATAAGGATGCCTGGTGCACCAAATGGGGTCTTGACTGTTTACTTTTCATTGCTTGGCATATTCAAGGCACTGAGTGGCAAATTCTTATCTCAAAGGAATCATATTGTATACACATCACTCAGTATTCCATTCATTCCATGTGTTGATTCTGTCAGGTCAAGAGTTTCTTCAGTCTCCTTCGTATAGAGGCTACTTTCAGTGTGAGAATTTCTTTCTGAGTGGTCCTAGTGGGGCAAGTTTATTTCAAGTTTCTGGAATTTATTTATGCCTATTAGTAATCCTGGTTAGCATTGTTCAAGTTCATAGGTAGGAAATTTTTACTTGAAACTTTCAGATGGATTTTTTAATAATTTTTTCTGTTTTTGAAATTAGTGGAAAAAGTTCCCATTCTTCAATGGATCCTAAGCAAAAATTTTTAGAGAGAGAAATTAAGAAAGAACTTTTAGTCGACAGTGATTCTGATGCACACCTCACGGACGAGAGAGACTTCTCCACAGAGGAGTATGGCAACATCGACAATGATAGAGCAAGGAATGTATCAAAGGAGTTATTGAAAAAGCCCACGCTTTTCATTTTGGATTCCATTTTTCTGGGAGTGAAAGAGGGATACTGCAGAAGCTCCAAACATCACGAAAACTTCCTCACCTAGGGTTGTGTGTTTTCTGTATTTTGAAGTACTACCTTGATCAAAAAGTTCCCGGAATTTATTCAGAAAATTAAAAATACAAGTTTATTCATCTAAATCTATATTGTCCCCTTCAAAGTAATCCCCATCGACTGCAACACACTTATGCCAGCGCTTGATCCAATCCTCGAAACATTTTTTATATTCGGTTTTCGGTATGTCCATCAGTGCTTCCTGCGATTTTTCCATTACTTCCTCTCGGCTGCTAAAACGCATTCCCCGTAATGGTTTTTTAACTCGATTGAACAGAAAGAAGTCACAGGGAGCCAAATCAGGTGAATTCGGTGGCTGTTGGATGGTATTTGTTGCATTTTTCGTCAAAAAATTACGAATAATGATAGCACTGTGCGACGGTCTCGACGCACTGTGCGACGATTTCTGGTCTCTTTCGGCGAATTGCTTCACGCAAACGTCTCATAACGCCCAAATAATACTCTTTGTTTACTGTCTGGCCTTCTGGCAAAAATTCATGATGCACTACACCGTTGTAATCCATGAAAACCGTCAGCATTGCCTTCTTTTTTGACTGAAAACGACGTGGTTTTTTTGGTCTTGGCTCATTTCGTGAACGCCATTCACTTGCCTGATGTCTGGATTGCGTGTCGTACTCATAAACCCACGTCTCATCTCCAGTAATGATCCTTTTGATGAATGTGGGATCGGATTCAGCCTCGCAAATCATGTCTTTTGCGACGTCAACACGGTCTCTTTTTTGCATGAAATTGAGGTCTTTTGGCACCAACTTTGCTGCTACACGACGGAAACCCAAATCATTAACCACAATGTCTTGGGCGGATCCATAGGCAATGTTCAAGTCCTCCGCTATTTCTCTGATGGTTAATTTGCGGTTATTGACCAACATTTCTTTTACTTTATCAATTTTTTCACCGACTTTCGATGTCGATGGTCTGCCACTGCGTTCATCATCTTCGATTGACTCACGACCACTTCTGAACCGCTCGTGCCACTGGTAAACGACCGTTTTTTTTAGAGAATCGTTGCCGAAACACTTTTCCAACATTTCCAATGTCCGTGCGCCACTAAATCCGTTTTTTACGCAAAATTTAATACAAGTTCGTTGTTGCAAATTTAAATCCATTTCTGCAATTGTAAAAAATCGCCAACACACACAGAGATAGATGTACTCTTGGCTACGTAACTTTTGCAAATGTCAAGTTATGACACTAAGATTTAAAGGGAATATCAACAACAGATGTACCAATTTAACAAAAAAAACAGAACTCAAATCGGAACGATGGGAGCACCACACGGTGGTTATCCCGGGAACTTTTTGTTCAAGGTAGTATTATACATATACTGGTCGAAGAAAAAAACAGGTGCTATGCTCAGTTTTTCCACAAATAAGAATGAATCATTTGTTGAGCCTGATGTAAGTCATTCTGAAATATGTAAATTTTCGGCCACTACATTTCAAACGGGACATGACATCCAACACTCACTCAGAGATTGCTGGACACATATAGATCAGTTTTTCACACTTTTTAAGAAAATAACATGATGCATAATTTCTAACTCATTGATGACCCAAAGAAAATAAATTGCTGTGGTACTGTAGGATAGAATTGCAGTGGCATACCGAAAGATTTTGAAAATAAAAGAATGAAATTAAAAGGTGAGGATATCTTGGAGGATGGATATTTTGGAGGATGACCAGGAGGGTAGTCACTCAATTCGTCACCCTCGAGGTTATCCCTCTCCTGCATCAACAAATATCATTTGACTTGCGGTGAAAGATAACAAACATTGGGCAGAGAAAGGAAGAAAAGCCAGACACTACTAAGGCTCCCTTTGAGGCAAAGAAAGGCTTACTGTTTTCTGTTGCTCAAAGTGCAACATAGGGCATAGTGTTTGATGCAGTAAGCATCTTCACTATTCCTCATCACCACATAATACACCACTCATTTACTAACATTTACCCACAAATACCTATTGAAATCAAATAAAAATTCACTAACCTGACAGTAAGAGACAGAGTTCCAACAAGCCGATCAGTGACAGCCTTAGCAACATCTCGATAAATTGTCTGCCTTCCAGCTCCTTCTACATAATAATGAAACCCAACAAATGGTTGAATCCCCGTGGCAACTACCATTGAAGTGGCTGGAGGTCTTGGCTAAAAAGATAAAAACAAAATTAAATACATATGTACATAGGATTTGATGGCATTTTTAGTCATATACTATAACAGATTTACAAGTCTGTGCTCTTGATCAACAGCTTGCAGAAGGATTAAACACATACTTTATCACTAGAGAATTTCTTCACGAGGGGTACAAAAAAATTACCGGAATAGTGCTACAGTTGGTGGAGCTTACATAGTATGCATTTCTTCCACTAAGTGAGCATAGTGCAAATTGTACATAGTTCTGCGAAGGCATTGTTGTCAACTGGGAAGGTCAAGGTCAGTCACAACAATACGTTTAAGCAGTTTCACTTGCTCCTCATTTTTTGTCATGGTGGATTTAAGTGAACAGCGCAACGCTGTGAAATTTTTCTTCCTAATTGGGAAAAACGCTGCAGAAATTGCTGTGATGTTAAAATCAGCTAATAAGGACTATGCTATGAGACTAACTCAAGTGTACCAATGGTTTTCTCATTTTAAAGAGGATGAAAAGCCACTTGATGATAAACCTCATTCAGGACGTTGGTCAACATCTAGAATTGACGAAAATGTTGAAAAAGTTATTGAAATTTTGCTTGAAGACCAATGATGGACTATTGAAGAAATTAGCTTGCTTCAGCCAATTTGTTTTCGAAAGATTTGAAGATGAGAAGGATGACTGCAAAATTTGTGCCTCAGGTAAGGGCAAAAAGAGAATCAAATTGAAACTTGCCATGCATTGAAAGACCATCTCTGAACTGACCCAGATTTTTTTCCAAGGTCATTACTGGGGGCAAGTCATGGTGCTATGGTTACAGCCCTGAAACCAAGCAATAGTCAAGCCAGTGGAAAACTTCATTGTCCCCTCACTAATGGTTTTTCCACCATAAAGATACACTGGCTCATGCATCCATTTCAGTATGCCAATTTTTAGCTAAAAACAACATGGTTATCATGCCCCATGCCCCTCACTCAATTGACCACGATCTGTGGGATTTCTTCTTGTTTCCTCAAATGAACAGGGACTTGAAAGGACAATGTTTTGATGATGCGGAAGTGGTAAAGAATAAAAGGAGGCAGCAGCTGTCAAGCATCAAAACAGGTGTGTTTGAAAAATGTTTTTAGGAATGGGATCCCTAACCCTGACATGTGAATTTCACATGTCATTGGGCTTAGTACTGGGTTAGCGCTACCATCACCTACCAAACTGACCTTCGGGCTGATTACTGTGAAAATGGTTTTTTTTTATAAAAATATTGAACTACCAAAACTCAAATCATATCTTCCATTCTTCTGATCTAAAAATAAAATAAAAAACAGCCACAACACAAGATATACCCATTAAACCATGTTTTTGACATGTAATCATTCACATTTATGGTCAATGTCATTCTAAAAAACAATTTTAAATCATAAAAATGAGTTTACACTGACATATATAGCATATCAACATACCCTAAAGCTTCCCATTGAGGAGAGCTGAGCAGACATAAGGTGGTGATGATGCAGGTGGTCAAAGAACTGAAGAGTAGAGGGACCGAAAACTTCACAGTCATTAACCCCAACTTCTTCCAAGGTTCCAGAGCTATGCAGTGCTGCCACCCGCTGCTCGGTAAAACCCCATTTCTTGTAAGCCAAAGGAGGCGGGCTGACTGACTCTCTATAATTGGCTTTGACTGAGATAGAGAACGGCAAATTTTAACATTTATGATCATTCCTTAATAATATCAAGTACCTATTAGCAGCTGAAAAGTAGTTAAAATGCTTGAAGAATTTATATCATGGACCAAGTGAACTTTATTGGATTTGTGGCACATTTAAAATAAGTTCAATTATTTCAAGAAACTGTAACAGTAACTTTAACGGAGTCACCCGCTTGTGTGCATTATAATGCAACCATTTCAGAGAGTAAAAATCGAAATGGTTGCATTATAATGCACACAAGCGGGTGACTCCGTTAAAGTTACTGTTACAGTTTCTTGAAATTTGTCTAAGGTATGAACAGCCTAAGTGTTTGAAATTGGCTTTATTAACATCGTGGACTGTGGCGCGTCGCGCACGACTACGAATGCCTGTGACATTGTATGTACGGTATTTCGTCATAACATCTTGTTCCTTTAAAGCCCCCAAAATTTCAGAGTGTAAGAGGACGTCTCGGTAGCTTAAGTGGTTAAAGCACTCGGCCGGATATCGAGGGATCCGGGTTCGAATCCCGGTCAAGACGAATGATTTTTACTCTCTGAAATGGTTGCATTATAAAGTTCAATTATCCTTGGTTAAACGATCCATGTTAGATTACAGAGCCCAGCTTAAACTACAATTGAATTGTTTCATGTTTGAATGCCCTTCATTGTATAGGGAAGAGAAAAATAATGAATGAAATAATTGTCATAAATAATTTAATAGAAAGCACTTTTTTTTCTCTGAAATTGTCTTCCAACATTTACCACACAGTTGGCTAATAACTTATTGCTTAAAGATTAAAATTAAACCATTATCTGACTGACATTCAAATACTTGGAAGCAACAACACTGAGATACAAAGAGTTAAGTATGAAAATTTCTCATGTGTTATTAATTATTTTCCTTTTCAAAAAATCTCCAAAAAGTGTCCTTCATCTTGTTTCTACGAATGAAATAATTTTTAACGATGAAATGTAGTTGAAAGTATGTTTATGAAGTTCGCTAAACATTCTGGATTTGAAATTTGGCCACCATTTTCAAGTTTTAGCATTAAGTTTTCCATATTTTCCACATTCTTTCTTTTTGTTTCCCAGTTTATAATGTCCCACATAGCTATTGTTTTATTTTTGGCATTTGCAAGAAAATTATTATAACTAGCTTTTTTAGAATATTTTAGAAAGGTAGCATATTCTTTCTGAGTCTTCCTGTAGTTGACATCAAGGATGGGAACACCCCTCATTCTCTTTATCCTACCCAACTCTTTTGAGTTTTTGGCCAGCTGCTAACTTCATTTGTTACCCAAAATGTTCTACTAGCCCTTTTTGGGACAATAAGTTTTTTGGGAAAGAGCTCTCAAATACAAGTTTATTTTCAGGCAAGAATTTGTACTTGTTACATGTTACGTTATACAAATCAACCAAAGGCATGTTTAATAGTATTTTACAAAAATTTTCACTTTGTTCATCAGTATAAAATCTTTTATTAACTTTTGGGTTTTCCAAGCTGAGTTTATCATAGACAAATAATAACTTCCTCACTCTTTATATCATCACTTGACCCTTCTTAAAGGTCTAAATCACTATTTGCAATCAATTTTTCTTCAATATCTAACTCTGATAGCTTGCACCTGGAGCACATTTTGGCGAGAGATAAGTATTTCTCAAAGAAATATTCTCTTGGTATAGATATAATTTCATATTATATTATTAGGTTGATATGTACTACATACCTGTTACATGTTTCATCGATCTAACTCCAGTAACTAGTTTATAAAAAATTGACTAATAGTACTCTTTTCAATAAAAACAGGGTAGAGGACAAAATTGCATCTAAAAGCTACTAGCTTTCAACTGAGTGTATTAAAGATAAAAGAGTGAAATATGTTGGGAACAGTACCAGGAAAATGAACATTTTTGACCAACCTTTGGCCAAATGACTCCTGCATCCTCTTAATGTCTGAAACAGAGCAAAACCATTTAAGGAGACCACTGCACTCTGGTAAACAATTAGAAGTTCTTCTTGTTGCTCTACTTCTCCTGGATAAGTTGCAGGAATATGGGAGTGGCATTTAAGTTTAAGAACTGGCTCCTCATGGAATTGTTCTGAGATGATAAGGCTGCCATTCTGTGATAACAAAATTGAAAAATTATACTTATAGCACTTGTCTTAAACAAACAAAGGCTCATTTCAGTAAAATAGGCAACTGTCTGGTGCCAAAAGGAGGAAAGATTTGAATTTCAATCAAAAATAAAAACAATGGTCATTAATTTTACTGTTCATTCTTTTCCACTCCAGACAAAGAAACTTTTCCTATCTTTTTTTAAGGAATCTAAATCTTGAATCAACCCTTCTGTGAGTTTACTTTTTGGTGCGCTCCTTTTTTTAATAATGTCATCTAAATATTGAATAATATTAAGATGAAAATATTAAAGTTTAGATTTAAATTTAAATTAGTTTAACAAGGTGACGAGTGAGTATTACCTCAGTGTAGAATCCAACAAACCCAGAGGAGTAGCCAATAACAATGCATGTCCAATCAGCACCATGGTGGGAGCTTTTCCCAACAGAAGCCAAGGGCAGACACAAGACTGAAGTGATGAGATCCCTTAAAAGTAAGAATCACCAAGCATTTGACCATCCTGTCCATGGTTTGAAACACATAATTTGGAAACACAGCTACACACATTGCTACAGCAATTAGTAAACCATGTAACTCACGTGTTCTCTATGTATAAACTTCCACTCCAAAACACAACATATTTACAGGAAGCATTGCCCTTTTTCTGGGATTCCCATTTTGCTGCGGGTAAAAATAATAAGCAATGGAATTAATTAATATTGTAGACCATAGCTACCATAGACAGTAATACATACATCCATCCATAGACAATTTAATGTAACCTTGATAAAAATATAATTACTGAAATAACAGGGAATCTAGTAATTCCCCAAAGAACTGAGTGTAAAAGCCTTTATTTCGACATTCTATACACAGAGACAGCCTTAAATCTATTTCCTCTATTCGAATGACTTTCAATTTTTAGTTAAACTTGGCCTTGTACTGTATAGAATTCAATGATTGTGTACATTACAATTTTACATTATACGGAAACTGATTGACTTAAGTCAACGAAATTGCAAAATGGAGAAAAGTATGACCAATTACGCCAATTTCCCCTCATCAAATCAAAAACTTTAATTGAATTAGATGCTTGTTACCTTATACTTACACGTCAGTATGACGACATTGCACTTTTTGGCAAATACCAAAATTTCCCTCGATGGTGACAAGTATGCCAGACATTCTTGCAGCCATGATGAGTTCGATTCTGAATTCGCGCTATTATGATCTAATTTTTCAGGTTTTGCCAGCAACACTTCAGGAATATCTTAAAAAGCAACGGTTTTCAATGAAGCTTCATCGCAAATATAATCGCCTAAAAATTTAAAAACTCCTACTTACCAGATTCATGGAACAACCGCTTCCGAACACTATTTATATCAAACCACGCAAACGGAACTAATTGACAAGACATTGTCCAACAAATAAACACACTTATGAAATGAAGTCTACGTCATGTTATCATTCTCGTGCAATGTTTTCGCGGATGCTCTGTGACGATAACAACAGCACATCAAATTTTCACCCAATAATATGCACGCCATTTTGGCGGCCGAACTGAAAGGCAGTCAAGGATGATAAATATGACGCATGGAGTGTAAGTAATTCTTTATACTTCCACGCATGTGGATTACACGTGTATAATTAAATTTTATTTTATTGGCGATGGAACAGAATATGCATTTTTACATGAAGTGAAAACTCAATCCTCACATTGATTGGTAATTGCCAATATGATGACGGTACAGTCATATTGGTTAGTACCGAAAATCAGAACGATCTGATCATTTTAAAGCTATCTTATGCTGAGAAATTGCATCACTACATTTGTAAATTGTGAGCTAAGACTATCCAGAAAATGTTTCAAATGCTGAAATCGCATAATTAGTATATGCAATTTTGAAGCTATGTGTTTTAAATACGTTCAATATTGAAATTGAAAGTAGATGGCTGTTTGCAAGTTCTCCATTTCAAACACTTCAATAGATGGTTCAATGACCAGGATATTAACACAAAAGCTTTGAAAATCAGTTATCAATGCTACCATATTATGTAATGAGAGCAATGAAAGCAGTTTGGTCAAGTTTAGAGAAGAATCAGGAACATATGTATATAATATGTTACTTTCATCAAGAAATATTTTCCATCATCATCTTTCCTTGCCGCATTTTATTTTTCCAAATGGAACTGATATGTTTGGTCTTCATTTGCAATCTCCCTGATTGATTAGAAAACGACATATTTTTTACAAATCATTCAAAATTTACTTTACTTTACTGCCATAGCTCATTTGTAGATAAATTAGTTTCAAGAGGGATCACAAATCATTTTAAATAAAACACAGTGGGTTGAGGCATAATTTATGACTTAATATTTTCTTGTGACTCTTTACACACTTGGATAAGGTATCATCATCTTGCAAAAAATACTTTACTTGATGTAATTTCAAAATAACTTTCACATTGAAATAAGTCTCCAGGACACCCAAGTGGGTAAAGATGAACTTTTTCAAGTTCCCTCGTTTATAGAATTTTCTCTATGCAAGGAAAATAAAGCATTTACAAGCTTATCATATTATTGCCAACATTAATCATTAATAAAAAAGGACGGTAACAATTTCCGACTAGGCAAGATTTATTGTACAATAAATCTTATCTAGTCAAAAATTGTTACCGTGTGGAAAATCCTATGGAAAATTCCTTCTACCATTCTTTATTATGTTCGAATTTCACCACATCACACTGAAACTACTCAATTGGCAATTAACCATTAACACCAAGGAATTTACTATTAGGACTTTATAAAAATCACGCCAAAGAATCAAGGAAACCATGCAATGTGATTTTTTAAGCGCACACCTTTTCTTTTTCATGAGAGCACGTATTAGTTCAAATAGCAATTTTCATGAAGAATGCCTTGTCTACAAAAGTCAGGATCTACTAGTACATTATGACGATTTTCTGTATTTTACCCAAGTTAATTAAAAAGTTTCCAATATTAAATAAAAAAATACTGAAGTCTTCAGCATAATTAAATTAGCTGGAATAATACAATGACTTGCCTGTATTATTACTACTATCCACATATGAACTGGTAGAAATGTCAAAAAATACTTTTACCTTCATAAGCAATTGATTTAAAAACCAAAATATGGTGTTTGTGTGCATATTATTTTGACTACATTTGGAAATCCAAATTGCTACATGGTCCCTTGAATGCTGAAGTAATGCATTAAACAACCTTTAGGATGAACACAGGAAACAATTGAAATGTCAGCAAAATTAAGTTTTGCCTTTTTAATTAGAATATTAATAGGGTTAATTATATTAATTCAAGGGAATGCTATGAATTGATTCTTGGAAAGTAGTAGTTTTCAGCATAGTTTTATTTTGTACTGGAAATTGAGGATCAATTAGAAATCCAACAAATTATTTTTATTAGAGGAATTGTGGGTTTTCAATATTTAAATTTTAACAGGGCTGATTGAGTTACATTAATAATCTATGCTTGTACTGACAATTTTTTTGGTTTCTTCTCACTAAGATTTTTGAAATTGCTTCAATCAATACCACCCAAAACTCTCATCTAGAAAATGGATTATTGCATTAGTGGAGTCAATCATGATTGTCATATAGTCCATTACAGGAGTACTCTGAAATGTGTGGCTAATGGAGTATTATCACCTGGATTTCTGTTAATTGGGTGTTTTGGAAAGGCAACCCCTGGGTTTTCATCATCTTAAGTCCTTAAATATATCACCAGGTCTGGAATGTTGATGGCTACTTACACTGTAGACTCAGATTAAGAGTTCTGCATCCACCACAGGCATGGGAAATGTAGTAACTTCCCCTTAACTTTGATCAACCTGATATTTTTCTTTCAGAAATTTAGACAACTTTTTGCATTCATGTATTTAGAGAGGCATTTTTCACTGTAGCTATAATTAGCTTCCATCTGATGCTCAAATATGCTCTCACTTGATTTAACTTTATGGATATAATTCACTGGATGCACTTTATTGCATGGGGTACTGAAATGGTAACTTCTCGTTGATTTTATACCTAGATGTTCATTGCATCTAATTTTGCAGCAACACCCTAAATACCATTTTTGGATCAAGTGCCATGGATGGCAGCAAGCATAGCTTCTGTTCAGTAGATGGGACGGAAGTATACAGCAAATTGTTGGAAATGAAATGCAGGTGCTCTTTTTTGTTGTGGTTTTACCACAGCGAATACAAAAGTTTACTACATCTTATTTTGTCTATTTCTCTTTCGAAGCATGTGATTATATTTCTGTCAGATTCTGATAACATCTAATAGGTCACCACTTCAGGCATCCAATCACGAAATGTGGTGTCATCCACCATTTAAACTTAGGCATTAACTCTCACAAAAGCTATAAACTCTAAAGAAACTGAATTACTTCATTCAAATCTTTTGCACATGTATATCAAGCATATCTTTTCTTTTATAATTCAAATGATAATCACACATTCACAATTAGCACATAGCCCAATATTAGTGATCCTTCAGAGTAAAATTCACTTGCTCATAAAAATTTTTGTATCAGCCTTCTCTATTGTAGCCCACTTACACTTGAACAGCTACTTTCTATGGGAATAAGAATAAATACCATCGTGCAATTCAAATCTATTTGAAAAATATTTTGGATGATTCCAATATTCTGGTAACTCAAATCCATGTCCATTGTATTGATTTGCATTAACAGCAGTAGACAGTTGAAACATGAGAGGAAACAATTTTGTGGTACAATGTTCAGTGGCCAGCATTGTCACTGTATGCAACCTTTAACAGGAAATAAATTTTGCAAATACATTTCAATGATCATTTTTGATGAAAGCACACACGCTAGGGCACAACAAATGAACTTTAAATTATGGTTAAAATTTGACACTACACATGCAATCAATAAAGTTATATTTTACAGTGTAAATAAAAATCAAACATGTAAACTAATTTCATTTAGCTCAAAAGGTAATAACATCAGAGTTGTAATATCAAACAAAAATGAACATGTGTTGATTAGTAAACATCAACAAAACTGGTGCTAGTTCATTGAAATGTCAGATATTTTTTTATTTTGTGGATAAGTTTCCAAAAGAAATGTCAGGAATGCATTGATATGTGAAATTAATAACAATAAATTGTCACAGACAATAATTGTTTTCATTACATATTGAAAAAACAAACAGTTATGCAATGAAAAATTATGAAAAAACAACAATAAACAATCATATGCATATTATCAAAATTAATCTTTATATAAAATTTTTATTTACAACCATTTCTAATTTTTTAACTAAGCATGATAGCCCTGCATCATACTTAGGAAAAAACACCTTACCAGTAGCCACAGGTACAATTGATTTACTAGTATATTATTTACACAATATTTAAGAAATACATAAAAATCAATACAAAATGCACTTAAGTATGATGGACTTATACAAAAGAGATATGATATTTGGCATTTATTTCTACTGAAATTAATATAGCCAAAAACAAATGTTCACATGCAACACAACAAAATGGAGCCATGGGCCATTAAAGATCTAATAATCAGCTGCATTGCTAGCCAAATAGTCTCTCCTTCCAATATTTGAAGCTTGCTTGTTCTGGATAGCTTCCAACTTGGGACAGTCCGTAATCCTGTGGCCCAAACCACCACAGTAACTGCAGCCACGGCCATCTGTGCCGAAAAAACACAGTTTATCATGGCAAAATAAAGTAAGAGTTTTAAGGTCATAAAAATAGTAAAACGATAACTGAATATCCACTGAACTGTTCTTACACAACAGAACAAATACAGAGTTATGAATCATTTACTCTCACACAGTAATATGTACTCAATTTTCAGTGAAACTTACTGGTTCACTACCTACTAAATTCGATTTAATAAACTATTATCATCAAAGAACACTCAATAAATTAGGACTACTATGATTGGATGTTTGATTTTGATTATTGATAATGTATCATGATCACGATCTTGGAGCAGTTAAGCTCAATGGAAAATGATACTTGGCCAAAGAATTGAGTTAACAACACTATGCATTATAGGAAAATGCTTTGTTCTATACTTAAGTTATCAAAAATACTTTTGTAATCTTCCTTCAAAAGTTTCAGGAATCAGCCTTAATTTGTTTTTAATCATTATTTTAACAGAGACAGTCTTTTTCTAATGTTCTTTATAGTTTATGCCTCATGCATGTTATTCCAAACTGTAATTCATCTACCCCATGTAACTCGGCCATCAAGTGAAATAAACTATTCTAATTAGCAAGCTAATTTAATTAACATTCAGAGGCAAATATTTTAGAACCATAGCATAAAATAAAATCATACCTCCGAGGTCCAAATATTTCTCATTCTCAGACTGCAATTCAGCTAAGAATGGAGGTACTTTCTGTTTGGCTTCAATCAGCAAATGCTTCAAATCCAGCAAAACAGATTCATCATTGGCTTTGTTGATAAAGGTTGTGGCAATCCCAGTCTTTCCAGAACGACCTGTACGACCGATCCTATGAACTGCAAAATAAAATTGCAGATTTTCAACACAAGGAAAGAGAGTCTTCATATACCAATACTTTGTAAGATATTTGTCCTCAATATTTTGTTACATGCTTGATCCACGAACTGCAACAATACCATTCCTGGTAAAAATGCTAATGTACAAAATATGATTAGGTTTATATTTCCCTGGAACCAAATTACCACTACAGTTCTCATATCTCATCTTCTGGAACAACATATGCTAAAATAAAGCTGGGGATTGCATTAATGACAAATAAAACAATAACAAGGCATTGTAAAATAATAATAAGAACAACTTTACTGGTACAATGAGGAGATAAATAAGGGTAATTCAGGTACTAAAAAGTGTACACTGCTGTGCTTTCTCTAATTTTCTACCAAGTGTTTTAAATCTGACTTGCTAGTTATTGTGGATTATCAGTGCATATGCACGTATTACCAATCATAAAACTTTGATTTTTGCCACGACACGCATTTACAATAGGCTTTATTAAACATAAACTCAGTTCATAACTAAAATGGGCATCCCTCTCATTGCAAATTCCTGATATGCATCACACATCCCCAACTTTTCAAAAATGTCAGCTCTTTTCCCAATTTTTTTAAAATTGAGTGATACGTGACTTTTCCCCAAGTTTTTTGACTGAATGGACACCCTGGTCTTGGCTTTTTGTAGATTAAGCAGAGCTCTTTTTAAAGAATTCAGTGAAAAATTACGCACTCACACACACAGGAGAATGATTTGATCATAGACTGTACTTTCATCATTCTTCCTTAACAGAAATTAAAATTTACCAATATTGTTTCCATGGGACTCCATAAGGTTCACTCTGAGACAGCCATTTTGCATTGAGTTTCATATCTTTCAATTTATTTTCAACACACAGCCACATTATTTAACTAAGAGTGCTGCCTGTTCATCTGATTCAAATATTTGTCTGAGTGCACCATTTAAGTCAATATTCTCCATATAGATATATAAAATTGCAAGGGTTTTCACAAAAGCAGGAAAGGGATGGAGTACATATTAATGTCAAATACAAGGTAGGTAGGGTAGGTGAAAGGCATGGGCCCTTAAAGCACTCTAACTCCATAGGCATAAATATTGTCAAACGGATTTTCAATTATGAAATGAAAAGTTATGAAATACATACAGATACTAACAGATACATACCAAAGTAATTTTGCTGTATTTTGAGAGGTATTTGAAGCTGATACTTTTTTGGAATTCCATTACAATGATAGGAAAATGATGCATAAGACTTTGCAATTCCACAGAGTATAGTTTTATTGTTGACTAGTTTCACTACCCTGTAGCATCATCTAACGTTAAACTAGTCTAAATGATACTACAATCCAGCAAAACTAGCCTGCAATAAAATTTATATTCTGTGGAAATACAAAGTCTCATGCATCACTTTCCTATAACTTGTCATATTTTCTCCTCTTTTACAAATATTATTGCCATAATTTATACAAATCTCTTGTAAAATTCATTTTCAATTCAAAATACACTATGCATAGTAAAAATTATGGAAATTAATTTAAAAAATAATTAAAAGTGCTTTTTATATCAAAATAAAAATGCATGTGGATCAAAGAAATATTCACCCATGGAATTATAGTCACTGATTACCTTTAATATTGGATATTCTCTATTTTTTGAGTGGTACTTTCAAAAAATATTTTTCAATCATGTGCATATTAATGCAAATTAAACAAGAAAGTATTGAATATTTATCATCCAAAAGAGCTGAAAAGAAAAATGTTACTTATACATACCATAGTTTTCCACATCATCAGGCATATCATAATTAATCACATGTTGAACATTAGGAAAATCAAGACCTTTGGAGGCAACATCTGTGGCAACAAGAAGATCCTTCTGCCCATTTCTAAATGCCTCCACAGAACGAGATCTTTCTTCCTGATCTAGGTTAAAAAAAAGAGAGTACTCCCAGTAATTCACTACTGCACAGTAAAAGTATGGTACAAAATACTTTAAGTAGCAGGCAAAATAACTTTGAAAATATGTTTATATTTCATTAAACAGAATCCCTAACGGCATTACTTTATATCACTTATTTTTTCTATTTAAAGAAACCATTTTCCGTTAAGATTTAAAAAAAATTGTGTTCCATATCTCATAATTTCCCTCATTAGTCTGATCTACGAGAACGAGAGTGTACATGAAAAATAGAGTGGTGCCATTATATTTGTCTTAAGATGGATTACAAATCTAAACTTTGGAAAACTACTAAGACACTAACCTTTTCCACCATGTATTGCAACAGCTTCCACTCCCTTCAATAAAAGATATTCATGAATGGCATCAACATCTTGTTTCTTTTCAGCAAAAATTAGAACTGGAGGTGGTGTTTTTTGCAAGCACTCAAGGAGATATACTATTTTGGCTTCTTGTTTGACATACTCAACTTCCTGTAAAGAGCAATAATAGCACACTGGAGTTTAAGTAAGATTAAAATTAAACATAATAAATGACTTGAATTTGACGATTTTCAGCATTAGCAATGAACACTGAACAAAAGAATACAAAGAGATGTTTCAGGCGTGATATGGTGGAATAACATGATTAATTAAAATTAGTAATTTTCCACAAAAATAAAATGTTATTAATACGACCGGTTTCAATGCAACTACATCATCTTCTGGTGCCAGACATCCAGAAGATGATGGAAGAACAAAAGGTAAGATTGCCAGGGTAACGTGACATGACAGAGATCATTCTGTTTGTAAGCATTATCCTATGCAACAGTTGCTTAATACCCAAATACAAAATATTCAAATTGGATTAAATACTTCTCTCATTTCAACAGATACTGGGAGGAGCACATAGACTCAAAAATCTCCAAAAGGAGACATCTCCTTGTCTATGCCATTCAGAGTCAAAAGGTCCTCTTGTTTAATAAAGTCTTTTAATGTTTCCAATTGAACAATTTGTCAATGCCATTATTCTACAGTGAAGTTTAAATTACCTAACCTAATCATCTTATGATGCCATAAAAAATAAGGAGGGAGAATCTTTCATAACGTACAGGGGTTGCTATTTATATATTGAGCCATGGCAACACTAAGTGCTTCAGGCACCATCTGATGTTTCCATCTGAAAGTTTGACCCTTTTAACACTAACTTTCTTCAAAACATTTTGTTGTTTGATCATAACTTGTGTTGTTTACAGTGACTTGAAAATTTTGTCTCAGCAAAAAAATGGAGTTAACTCCTGAACACTTTCATGCGATAATTTTTTAAGACTTTCAACATGGATTATCAAGACAGGAGTGCATCGACCAACTTATTCCACTTTTAGCGATAAAGCCCCATTGTTTGCCACTGTGAAATGCTTGTATAACGAATTCCATCATGGCCACTGTTCGCTCAGTGATGAAAGTCATGAAGGTCATCCAAAATCAGTTGTTGTGCCAGAAAACATTGATGCTATGCAAAAACTAGTAAAGGAAGATCATCATGTGACTTATCGTTAGATTGAGGTATCCATGGGGATTAGTAAGGTGAGCATCAATTAGATATTGCATGAACATTTCGCTGTGAAAAAAATTTGTTCGCTTTGCATCCCGCATAATTTAACATAAGCTTAAAAAGATGCTCGTGTCAACTGGTGCAACGGAATGCTCAACAAATATAATCGCGATACATCAAAAGCTGTGCATAACATCTAACAAGTGACAAATCATGGATCTATGCGCATGAGCCCAAAACAAAACAGCAATTCACTGTATGGGTCTTCCAAGATGAGCCAAATCCGACAAAAGTGATTCATACACGAAGTTCATTGAAGCAAATGATCCCCTGTTTCTTTGGAATAACTGTAAATGTGGCAACCGTACCATTACAGCAACATAGAACCGTGAATTCTGAATAACACAGGAGCATTTGTTGGCCAGAAGTGCTTGGTGAAATATGGAAGAAGAAGAGGCAACGAAGGATCATTCTTCATCATGACAATGCAAGCTCTCACAGATTGGCTGAAACAACTACCTATTTGACTGGCCAAAATGTCAATTGATGGGTCATCCTGCATACAGCCCTGATTTAGCACCTAGTGGCTTCTTTTTATTACAGTTTATCAAGAAAAAATTGGGTAGCCTACGTTTTGCTTGAAGATGCATTAAAAAACCATGTTTTGGAGGGACCTCAATCGGAGTGGGAAAAGTGTTTAGAAAATTGGTCCGACCACATGCAAAAGTGTATTGATTGTCATGGAGCTTCGAAATACAGCAAAGCCATTTTCAACAATAAATTACTGTCTTTTCATAATTAGGCTGAACATATAAATAGCAACCCTCTTACATTCAATTATGCTCATAACTAGCCATGAAAATGATGTCCTATTCATAAAAAATTGGGGATGTACATAACATAAGTCAAAAGATTTTGGCAATGTTGAAAAAGAGTCATCAGAGTAGCTAAATGTATAACACAATAGAGACAAAGTTATTTCAATGAAAAATATTTTAATTAGAATGCTTAATGTTGGGGATAAAAACATTTCCATACCTGGATGACATTCATGGATGCAGCACCAGCTCTACCAACATTTATGGTCACCGGTTTTACCAATGCTGACCGTGCAAAATTTTGTATTTTTTTAGGCATAGTGGCAGAGAAAAGTAAAGTTTGCCTTTGACCACAAAAGAATGAAAATATTGTCCTCACATCTTCCTCAAATCCCATGTCTATCATTCGGTCAGCCTCATCCATGCAAAGGTACCTACAATTGAATCAACAATACTTGTCATGCATATGCATAGCAAATACTTTAAACTTACTAGGGCCAAAGTGTGAATACTAACCTGCACACATCCAATTTGACCATTTTTTTGTCAAGCATATCCATTAAACGACCTGGTGTTGCTACCATTATGTGTACCCCCCTATAAAAATGTTATAATAACATTAATTTAACTGTAAATACACCACTACATGATATTCTCACATTGTTACAACTAGAATTAAGTGCTAGTAATCAAAACTTTGAGCAAAAAAACTACCAAACTATTTTCAAGAAATTAAATGAGAAAGATAGGGAAAAATGGACTATACAAGTAAATGCTGACTACTGACATAGTTATATTGCATTGTACTGTAGGATAAAATTTAAAGGAAATAATAATGAACCATATTTATTCATCTAACCTGTGAATGACTTCTAGAGACTCAGAAACAGGAACTCCACCAATTGCTAGACAGCTTCGAATCTCAGGAGCACCGCTAGCAGTCAAACATTCACAGTAATAGCGAATAATGTCAAATGTCTGCTTTGCAAGTTCTCTGGATGGGCATATGATGAGTCCTACACAAGGCAAGAGCATAAATTAGTATGGACATTTCTTATTTAAGAGTGGGACAATTCATCTTCATGGTACCTCTAAAGAAGATAACATGTATGAAAAGTTATCTGGCATGGATACAAGTAAAAAAAACCATCTACACTGAAAATGATATTACTGGTAGATACACACCATATGGTCCTTCATCTTTGATGAATGGTAGTTTTGTTTCTTGTTCCAAACAAAACATGATAAGAGGTAAAATAAATACCAATGTTTTTCCACTGCCAGTAAAAGCAATTCCAATAATGTCCCGGCCAGCTAAACTATAGAAAAAATTTCAAAAGTTACATATAAAGTACAAATGTTACACACAACATTGAGTAGCACAATCAATTGGATGCATAGAATATTGATATGTCAATGAAAATAGATTTAATAATATTTACGATAAAAACCAGTAGGCTAGATAATAATATTGCTATTGAGAATAGATACTGAAATCTAAATAAATATCTGTTGGTTTTCACAACAACATGAAGAAGTTGTACCATCTATTTATTGACATCCATGGGTCTTAAGAAGTTGGGAATTCCACCCAATTGATCCATCATAAATTGAATACACTAAAGATATGAATGAATGAAGGACTGTAAAAAATGTACCCGCATTTAAATGTTAACAATATCATCTATATTTAAAAATAAGGTAAGGATTATTAATATCAGTAATCTACCAGTTAAGGTAGGTTTTGGATGGACACACTACCAAACAAAATCCAACATCCTATGCTACAATAAGCTACTCGTCAACTCTGTATACTTCCTTCTGTACAACATCTCTATCCAATTCTTCCCCCTTCCAAGATTACCTAACATTCTCCCTTAAAACACAATGTTATGGATGATATAGAGAAAAAGGTTAGGATATTGACTATAAATAAAATAAGGACTGAAATCAACATATATTTAAATTATTTATATGGATTTAACACAATATAAAGAAATTAACAACACTTTTCCTGTGGATCATTTCATCTTTAATTGGAAATGAAGTGATTAGAATATGAATTGAAATTATCTATGAAATTATGGAGCTTTATTAATTAACATCACCCTTACACTGTTGGTATCCCTTGAACTTGAATAGGAGAAGGTTTAATTATTCCTTTCCTCTCAAGACCAGACAGGATAGCATGATGAAGTTTCATTTCCCGGAAAGATCTAGTAGGTGGAGGTACATCCTCACCTTCAACCAAAATTCTCAACTGCCTTCTCATCTCTTCATGCTTTTCTTCAGGCATTGCAAGAATGTACTTAGGAGGAGTCCAACTAAAATTAATGGCACAAGTATTAGAAAGGCACTATTGAAAGACATGAAATGGAATTGCTAATGAAAATGAATACATTAACATCATGATCTGGGGAATTACCTGGTCTTAATTGGATCCTCATATTGAATACCTTTAGCCAACTCTGCTACACCCATCAAGGCTTTTTTTTCTGCAACACTTTCCAGAATTTTTTCTTCTTCTTTCAGTTGTCTTTCCATTGCACTTTCCTTTTTTGCTGAAATTAATTGAATTTTAAATTGATTAAATAACCAGTCGCACCAAGATTACACACACTTGACATATATGAAATATAATTTTTAAAAGTGGTACCTTCCGCCAACTTTTTGAGTTCAGTGTGCTGATCGAGAAGACTGATGTTTGATTTTCGGCCCCAAACTTGTCCATCTTCATCCTCTTCATCGTGCTCGTTCTCACTCGACGATTTTCCTCTCTGCTCCTGCTCTTTTAACTTAAAACAAAAATGACACAATTGGAACAAGATATGTTAAAGGTTGGGCCTGGTTTGGGAAAAAATAGCAATTACTAATAATTAACAATGAAAACATTTGTGAAGTTTAGAAAATATCAACGGCATGATTAGTGATTCTCGCTAACACATACTCGTTTTGAAAAAAATGGATGGTATTTTTCGACCATCATTACCTGTGTAAGCCTCCCCAACTTTGATAACTGCTCCTTCCTTCGCTCCTTTACGGGTACATATGGTACGTACTCATCTTCTGATTCAGAGTGGGACAATTCATCTCGGCGGTACCTCTAAAATATAAACGAAATACTTAATGTACATCTACTAGGAGGAATGTTATTAACTGAGCATTTTCACCTGTAATAACTAATAACCTTTCGTGGAGGATCATCTGTAGCCTTTTCAGAACTTCTTGCCTCGCTCATTGTTGCTCGCTTAGGATTCACAAAGTATATTGGCCAGTAATGACTCAACAGCAAAATAAACTTTCACCGTAGAAGTTTCATATTCACGAGTGCTACCAGCTTTAAGTCGACGAGATTATTCAGGATCTAAGTTTACAAACAACCTCACGCATCAAAAATTACGATGCGCTTCTGCTATTCTTGTTAGCGCCAATCTTACCGCTAGAGGAACCAGCTTTGATAGTTTAACCAATTCTTTGGTCAGGATTGGTAATCATGGAACCGTAGGCAAATTTAATTGTGGAATTGAACTGTCATAATGCGTTTGTGCTGGAATAACTCGGTCATTAATGAATAACTTTCTCAGAAAATTTCGTTTTAAAAATCTTAGACATTTACAGGCATATTGTTTAATGTAATGATTTCCTAATTGGTGAGTGCATTTATACCGTCTATAGATTAAAAGGAGACAGGGGTTAGTCATCACCAACACATGGTTTAGACACTACAAAATGCGTAGGTATACATGGAAAATGCCAGGTGACTCAGAAAGGTATCAGTTAGATTATATTATGGTTAGGCACAGGTTTAGGAACAGTGTGATAAATTCGCAGTTTCCCAGGAGCGGATGCGGACTCTGACCACAATTTAGTTGTTATGAAATATAATGTTCGTTTCAAGAAGATAAGGCAAGGGCGGCGGGTTAGGAAATGGAATGTAGAAGCATTAAATGGATTAACGAGGAAAGAGTATCAGCAAGCTGTAGAGAAAATGATGAATGACGGTAAAGAACTGAGTACTATCGAAGAAAAATGGGAATGTATCAAGCAAGTGATATCGGAAGCCGCAAAATACTCTATAGGAACCGTTAAAGGGAAAAGAATAAGGAAACCATGGGCAACGGATGAGATGATTGCAAAGATAGATGAGAGAAGAAGATGGAAAAATGTAAACACAGAGTTAGGCAAAATGAAGTATAAAGAGTTAAACAATAAATTGAGAAGGGCCACAAATAAATCCAAAGAAGAATAGTGGAAAACGCAATACGAGGATATGGAAAATTTACAGAGGAAGGGTGAAATTGGTGCTCTATACAGCAAGGTTAAGTTATAATCGGGTAGTAAGAAGGCAAGATCTGTGTTAACAGTTAAAGATAAGTGGGGTAAGATAATAGTTGAAACAGGAAAAATCCAAGAGAGATGGAAGGAATATATAGAAACACTGTATGGTAAAGAGCTTAGGCCAACAAGGTTAGACATAGAAAAGGAACATGACGTAGAAGAATATAACTTAGGTCCAGGCATACTCGACGATGAAATAGAAAGGGCATTAAAGGAAATGAAAGCAAATAAGGCTGTGGGGGTGGGCAACATCCCTGTAGAACTGTTGAAATGTTTAGGAAAATGTGGGAAGAAGGCCCTATATGGACTGATTCGTAGTATCTATGAGGAAGGAATCTGGCCAGAAGATTTTGTGAGATCAGTGTTAGTTCCTATTCCAAAAAAGGCAAAGGCTACATCATGTGAGGATTACAGAACAATAAGTTTGATATCCCACGCAGCTAAAGTTATTCTCAGGATCATCAACAAAAGGATAGAGAATAAGGCAAATGATTACTTAGGGGATGATCAGTTTGGGTTTAGGAAAGGAAGAGGTATGCGTGATGCCATTGCAGTAATGAGATCACTAATCGAGAGGAATATAGAATACAATCAGGACGTATTTGCCTGTTTTGTCGATTTCGAAAAAGCGTTTGATAGAGTGAACTGGGAAAAATTAATGCGTGTGTTGCAGAAAATAGGAATGCATTGAAGGGACAGGAGATTGATCCGCAACCTTTACATGTCTCAGACTGCTCAGGTGCTAGTGGGGAACGGAGAGTCCGGATGGGCAGTGTTAGGAAGAGGGTTAAGGCAGGGTTGCCCATTGTCACCGGTGCTTTTCAACGTATATGTGGAGGAAATGATTAAAGAAGCATGGGAAGAACTTGAGGTAGGAATGAAAGTAGAAGGGGAATTCGTAAAATCGGTTAGGTTTGCTGATGACCAAGCATTAGTTGCTCAGTCAGCCAAGGGGTTGCAAGCATTGTTGAGTGAATTGGAGGTTCAGTGCGATAAATATGGGATGAGAATCAATATTAATAAAACAAAGGTTATGCAATTTTCCAGAAAGAATAAGGCTAAGCTAAACATTAAAATAGGAGGGGAAAAAATATAGCAGGTAGAACAGTTTACATATCTCGGAAGTGTTTTGGACCAATACGGTCAAAGTGGTAGGGACGTAAGGAGAAGAATTGCGCTAGGCAAGGAGGCTTTCTCAAGGAGGAGGGAGTTGATGACGGGGACGTTGAGTAGGGATGTTAAGACAAGACTCGTTAAAACTCTGATATGCAGCGTAGCTATGTACGGCGCGAAATGTGGTCACTGAAGCAGGAGGATAGACTTAGATTGGAGGCTTTTGAAATGTGGGTGTGGAGAAGAATGGAGAAGGTGAAATGGACCGAAAGGAAAACAAATGAGGAAGTGCTGGAGATGATGGGTGAGGAGAGGGGTTTGTTGAGAGATGTCCTATGGAGGCAAGAAATATGGTTGAAAGGGGAGTGGTAGTGGGATGTTGAAGAAGGTAAAAGAGGGGAGAATGTTGGGCAAGCGAGGAAAGGGCAGGAACAGGATAGGGATGTTGGACGGGATGAAGGGAGGAAGTACACAGAGATGAAGAGGGACCTGATGTAGGTTAGGTTGCTGGATTGGGTTTTGTTTGGAGTTACAAAATGTTTATTTGATAGTTGTGTCCATCCAAAAACTTACCTTAACCGGTAGATTACCTTATAATAATAGATTAAAACTTTTGTGCTATAAATGATACACGGGGGGAATCATTTTTAAGTAATTAATACTGAAAAATAACCGAGATTCGTGGATAAAATTTATTATGTGTACATTCATTGATCCTTATGTACATAATATTTTAAATTACAGCTAATAATGTTGATTTGTTCAGTTTCAGAAAGCCATAGATAATAGTAACGTATGAAGGTTGTACATAACGAACGAACAAAGTATGGAGTAGGTAGAGGCTCGTTGTGTGATTAAGTTCCTTCATTTGAAAGCTTACAGTACCTGGAAAATCCAAGATGAGATGGTGGCTGTTTATGAAAATGACAGCCCGTCATATGGCTCAGTTGTGGGGTCAACATATCCCTCGCAAACGACCCAAGAAGTAGAATTGAAATGAAGGTGGAACACCTTTGCTCATGAATGATGCTGGCACAATGAAGAAAGTGGAAGACTTTATCCTATTAGACCATAAAATAACCAAATGATCATGAATGAGACTGATTTTAGCTATGGCAGTTTGAGAGAAATTGTTCAAGACCTGCACATGTCAAAGGTGTCAGCATGCGGGGTTCCACTGATATGGATTTCTTTCCTGTCAATGGGAACATTGAATGAAATATTTCCAGTCTGTCAATGAGAACATTGAATATTTTGGAGCAAGGTGAAGAGGATTTTTTTAGTTTCCTGTTAACAATGGATGAATCTAGAATCCATCACTATGATCCAGAGACCAAAGAGATGAATAAGGAGTGGAAGTACAATGACTCACCTCCTCAAAATAAGGTACATATAGTAAGTCTGCAGAGAAGGTCATGCTGTCTGCTTTTGGGACTGACGTGGAGTTATCTTAACAGACTACCTGGAGAAGTTTGACACCATAACTGGTCCCTATGATTGCTCACTGCTGAACAAATTGCATGATTCTCTGAAAAAAATGGCATAGTATGAACACGAAAGGTATTTGTCTTCTTACCGGCAATTCATCTCCTCACTAATGTCGAGGTGCAACTGAGGAATCAAAGCAACGTCATGGCTTTGAAATTTTGCCACATTCACCCTGTTCTCCCAATCTCACCCCAAGTGACATTCTTAGAACCAGAAGTCACCAAAGGGTTGGAGGTTGACAACACAATTGGCATTATTCAAGAGGTGAAAAAATGGTTTTCAATGCAATCTCCTGAGTTCTACAATGACCGCCTTTGAAAGGTCAACAAATGCTGGGAGAAATGTATAACTTTGGATGGTGACTATGTAAAGAAGTCTTTCGAATAACAAATGAAAATTTCGATTATTTTTTTAATAATTAAAGTTTATGCTACCCCTCATATTCAAAGAAACTGTGGGAGATATCACAGCAATAACTATTGATGGAGTCATCCGCTGAAATGCATTACAATGCGACATTTTTAGAGCTTAAAATCTTTTGCCTTGACCAGGATTCGAACCTGGATCCCTCGGATGTTCAGGCGAGTGTTGTGGCACATCACGCACGACTATGAATACCTGCGACATTGAATGTATGGTATTTTGTCACAACATCTTGTTCCTCTAAAGCCCCCTTAAAGAGTGTAAGAGGATGCCTTGATAGCTTAACTGGCTAAATCACTCAGCTAGACTTTGAGAATGAGTTCAAATCCTGGTCAAGGCAAGTGATTTTTACACCCTCATATGGTTAAACTTGGTGAATGGGGCTAATAAACTACTCTAATAAGTAAAACTACCTAAAAACACCCAAGGAATCAGTTATTAAGAACCCTCTGATGCTTATTGTCCATAAGCCCCTACCTACTTTGGTTGCAACCAAAATATTAAATAATGTGTATATGTGGTTACAAGGCATCAAATAATGTTAAGGTGAAGTGTAAAAAAAATTTTTTTCAGAGTACTAGATTTTGCTGGGAAGTGGGTTATAGCATACAAGAAATTAAGAATATTTACTTTTAAGAGGATATGGGCTTCCTCAATTCATATTTCTCATAATTTCATAACAAAATGTCTTCTTCTCTAATCTTCCTCTCTTCTCATTATTCTCCCCATACATTACCATCTTCTGTAGGCAGTCCATCTTTGTGATGTGGTTTTTACAGTTTTCCTCTTTAATTAAAAATGTCTGTAAGAGTTTTAAATTTATGACTTTGTTTGAAGTGATCATTAATTTATGACTGAAACAGTTATGATGGCATTACACAAACAAGAAATACAGATGAATTTGGATTACTTTTTTGAATTAAAATGTAAAACTTCTAACATTCTTAGAATTCAAAAAACTGATCAACTTGAACTTTACCGGTTGACAAAATTTAGGCCCATCTTTCTTTCTTAAAAAGAAGATATTTTGAACTCAGCTATGTGGAAATTCTTCATAATTGGGACAAAAAATTTTGTGTCCAGAATTATTGATTTTTTCTTCACAATGTATTTATTTACACTTTTCTTGGATTTTCATCACAATAATGGACATGCACAAAGAAGCCAAAAAATATTTATTTTGTATAAAGTACATAAATGCCCAATCTCCCAAATCTTCTTACTAAAATATTTGATGCAGCACTAATCCCAAGGAAATGGGAATCAGATGAAGTAACAAATTACCCAAAAGGATAAAGAATACCAAGAGAACTACAGCATTCAAGCATGAATTAAAAGCTGACTTTTAATAATAAAACCACTTTACTTTTCCACATAAACTTTTGAAGTTGAAGCACCATATTTTGTATCTCAATTGAGCCTGTATGCATTGTACTAATTTTTACCGTGCCCTATGTTATATACATACACTGTTCACCTGTTTTTTTTAAATATGATCTTAGGGGCAAATAAAATGTATTATTATTATTAATATTGCTGAGAATGCCTAAGGTTCATTAGGTTTGGACTAGAGAACAAACACTTGGTGAGAAAGAAATTATAAGCGAATATGTTACTGCAGTATACATTTATTATACAAAACAAAAACTTAAATATGAAACTGTCTTGCTCAATAATGTGGAAAGGTTGGATCAATTTCTTCAGACCATTCATGGAGGCCACCTTTAATGTCTTTGATGATCCATTCCTCACCAAGAAGCTCCCTGAACTTTATTACAGCCCTCTGGGAGTCATTTCCTCGTCTGCATAACACATAAACTTGAGAGATAATAGAGAATACAAATTAGGGATACAAAAATGAATTTATTGTTCAATTGTATTAGAATAACTTGGCAAAAAAATTATTACCACATATGCACTGAATGAATTATATTACATAATGATGTTTCATACAAACTATTGAATTTGCTCAAGGCAGCTAGTATGGCTTGAGGACTATGAATGAATAAACACTAGTGGTTATCATTTTTAAAAAGGTTCTCGGATGGCTGGGATGACATAACTGTGTTACCCAAATCCTAACAGCATAACACTAGTGCCTGGTATAAGATAATACCAGTGATTTCATAGTTAGTCAATGAATGTATTAACTAATGAATCAGCTAGATAAGCAATGAAACTGATGTTAAGGAATCCAAAACAGTTCTAATAATACTGAATATTTAGCCCAAATGCACTAAATGTATTAATTTATTTAAAAATAGTTTTGCAAAGTTGACAACTGATATTAATAACCACAAACATAAATACAGGAAAAGGAGTATTCTCATTCTCATACCTCACTATTTCTACCAAAGGATCTGCTATGCAAGAGGATTTCATGGATCTATATGTTCCTTAATCACTACAGACTATGAAAGAAAGGAATTTTGTTTTTGACTTTTTATTTGAATCTCAATTAATTTGAAATGCAACATCATGCTACATAATTGTAGCCATTCTGGTGAGAAAATGGGTGAAAGTCAAATAAAATATTTGAACAACATTCAGAGATGACCTTAAAGCTTATACATTTTCAGATATCAGGAGTTATTACTTTGGGCCTACAGCTCCATAGATATTTTGCTAAAAACATCTTAGAGAATGACTTTTTTACCACAGGAATTGATTATGCCAAATTAATTTTTAACTTTATGCATGGAAAATAGAGAATAATATGGAATGCATTACAGTGCCAGCAATTAACACACTTGTCAAGACATTTTTCATGTATGTATGTTGCTGGGCACTTTGCAAGACCTTCCTGTTCACTTGCTCAATTTGGCATATAAAATTTTTACTCCATTATTGAAGCTGGAATTAGCTGCACACTTGATGAAATACATAACTTCACTGTTTTCAAAAATATGTAATAGTAATTATTTTTCTGGCAGATCGGCTTGGGATTACAGGCCAAATATATACCCATTTACCCCAATAAGATGCACCCAGGTTTTAGAGCACATTTTGAAGTAAAAAAAGTACATCCCATGGGCTGGGAAATATGGTAAATATGTCAGTAATCTGAATCAACTACATCATGACACTATTCTAACCTGTATTATTATAACAGATAAGGAAAGATGGACGGCCAAAGTTATCTATTGGTTAAAGATTCAGATGTTTAGTCCAGCCCAATCACTCTCTCCAAAGAGCAGAAGGGAACCATATATCTGTATTTGCAGATCATAACTCCTAACAGAACACTGCACCACATAATAACTTCGATTTGCTATAAGAAGTGAAATGAGTGGTTAGCTCAAATGCACCCTGTTTGTAAACAGCTCTACTCAATGCACTCAACTGTCTGCAGTATTTTAGTGAGGATCTTATTTCTTTAGTTTTTTCGACCACAGTATACCCACAGAGACCCAAAAGGAAAGGGCATCAGCCTTTCATATAAGAATCAAAAATCCCTATGAAAGAATTTCAGTTATGTAAAGAACATGGGGAAGAGATGAAAAATTTACAGAACTCGTATCAAGGATCTTTAAGTATTTTTCAAGATATTTGATATAGTAGAAAACTTATCGTAAGAGAGTTCTTGACACCATAATGAAGACTAAAAGCACACTGCACATGCAGAGAATAGTTACTGACAGTCCAGACATGGATATGGTTCCCATAGAGTTCAATAATAGCATAAAAAAGTGAGGAAAACAAACGATACATTTTACGTGTGTTAGCTCAATATAGAAAACTTTTTCCTATTGTTTCAAAATACTAAGAGGAATTTTACAAGTGTCATAACCTATACATAATTCACCTGCTTCTTTCAATTCTTTCATTGTAATGATGCATAAGTATTTTGACCAGTGAAGGCTTCACTAACCTGGGAAGATATGTTACATGAACTTCATTTGGAGTTACAGTTAAAAATGGCCTTGGTACGATTGTCTCCTGATGTCATATAAAACAATTCTTGGCGAAACACTACCATTATAAATTTGGTTGCACATACACGTTCATAGTGGTTGGATTAGGGATTTTAGGGTACCTTGATGGCTAATTAAACAATTATCCATATAATTTCAATAAAATTTACAAGCTCTACGTGGGATTCCAGCCATCCAATAATTTTTACAGAGAAAAAGCAAATTTCTAAGTCAAAGTTGTTACTAAATTTACGACAGACTACTTGAAAATGACAGCAAAAAGCAACTTGCATTTTGATGACTTTCCCTTGCTTTTTTTGGTAATATATTTTGAGTAAAAACCAGATTTTACTCTAGGAATGAGAAAAATGAAAAAAATAATGGATTATGGAGACCTCGACACTCAACATGTTAGCAACATGATTGAAAGGTTATTACAATGTAGAATGTTAAGTCCCATAAAGGTAAAAAATTCAAAAGGATACGCATATTAATAACAATCAAGTTTACAGAAGAAAAGCTTACAGGGGATAGGAGAATCAGTACTGAATAAGGAAGGGATGACTGAATAGGGGATGGATGACCATAGTCAATAAATCTTGAAATTAAAAGATAAATGATGCAACATTACCCGGAGGTGTTTTAGTTTTTGAGGACGAAGCTGATTTCTCAATCACTTCAGCAATCCTTGTAAGTTGATTCATTGGCAGATTTATTGCAGATGGCAAGTGACACATCTTAAACTCATCCTCACTTCTCACATCTATGAGAATGTGATCTGTTTCTTTTTTCAAGGCACTGTTATAATTATGAACAGTAATTCTGTCATTTTCAGTGAGTAGTTTAATGGATTGTGCCTGTAATACCAAAAAGTGAGATAAAAATACAGCATAAAATGAATAAGTGAACAGCACTTACACTTAATTCAGCACCATTAATCAATAGCCAAAATGCAAAATGATTTCACTTAACCACTAGTCAAATGTATCCTAATACATAGAAGGATCATTCAGTAAGTGCATAAGTGTAAGTATTCAAACACAGTGGAAGTTTAGTAGAGTGAAAAGTTTAAGCTTTAGCATCTGTTCACAGGATATGTAACAAAAGATGTGGTTGACCAAAATGCAAAATTTTTTTTACTTTTTTAATGGTCCAATAAAATGAAAAAAGTTGCTACCAAACAACAAACCTCATTATAAACACGAACGCCACATAAGTTTTCGTAATTCATGCTTCCTAGAGAAGTGATAGTTGGATTGACACCACAGAGGGGACAATCAGGATTTGCAGCACGCAAACTCACAGATCGGAATGAGCAAGTTGATGCATCAAATAAAAGTAGTTTTCTTGCCAGTGACGAGTCACTGGAAAAGCATCTATTTCTCTCGTCTTCTTCACCAGTATATTTCTTTATCAAAATTTTGATCACTTCCAAGGCCTGCAGGACTCCTATTAATCCTGGAACTGTGTACATTTTTTTTAGGTAAGTACTCAGCATATAATATGTGGGAAGAATATTACTTGCATGTGAACATAGCAACTGAACCCAACTGTACAAGATTGAAAACATGGATATGCAGACCTTTAAGTAGCAAGAAAGCTGAAGAAATATGTTCATATGTGATATTTTGTAGACTACAGGAAAACAATCAAATGAGATTCAGATACTAAAAGAAGAGACTTAAATAGAGAAAAGATTCCTTAAAAATGCAAAAAATTAAACATCTACAAGATTTCCTGTCCAAAAAGAGGAGGGTTTGAAAGGAAATTTCTAAAACCCATCCATAAGGAGGACCAAATTATAGAGATGTAGCAAGTAATCTACCTCTTTAGCAAGATACAAAGCAATTTCATTGCAAGATGTTAAAATACATACCAACACCTAGCACACCACTGTCACTACAATTTGAAATTGCTTCTACTGGAGGAGGAGTGGGGAAAAGACATCGATAGCAGGGTGGCTGGGGTGCATCATCATTAGTACCCCTTGCACCCCCATATACTGTCAGCTGGCCCTCCATCTTCAAGGCACTACCTGAAACCAGTGGCTTCTTCCCAGCCAACCAGCAGGCATCATTGAGTAGATAACGAGTAGGAACATTGTCTGTTGCATCCACGACAACATCATATGGCTCCATTATCTTGAAGATGTTACTTGGGTCTAGTAACACATTATGCCTTGCAATTTTTAAATTCATATTGAGCCTGGATGAAGAAGAAGAAGTCTAATTTAATATTTTTCAGTAAAAACTTCCAAATTTGCTATTTTTATTTGAAGAAACAATCGTGTGTTTTCATAGGGGGACACTACTGTTTACATTATGAACAAAATCATCTTTGGAATGTTAACAGACATACAAGTCTTGAGGTCACCCGAACATGTTTTGACTATTTTCTGAATAATATCTATCTGTATGCATGTGATAGGTTTTTTATGGTACCATAATAACCATAAACCCAGACCCGAAGGTCAGTTAGGTAGTGATGGTAGAGTTCACTCAGTACTAAGCCTAATGGCGTGTGTAATTCACACATCAGGGTAGGGGGGCCAGTGTCTTTTCCTGTGCCGTTTATGGCTTCCCAGAAAGATTTGGTGCCCAAAAAATCACATAGTTTGGGACGAGCTACAGGTGTCCAGAGAGGCTCGCCCAGGAATCGAACTCAGGCCCTCCGGCCAGTAGTCCAACGCTCTACCCTTGGACTACTGTGACCCACTGTTTATCGGTACAATAACTCAAAATCATTGACCTGAGTAATACAAACTTCATATTAAACATTTTCATTAAGACTTCAGAGTAGATGAACAAATTAGATTTTGGCCAAAACGCATTCACTGGAAGTTACAATTTTGGATTGGTTCAAGGTGCAAAAGTGGTACCACCACAAAACATGTAAAAATAGTGGGAGATTTGAGAACTCTTTTTATTAAATTTAATATGAATTTCTGTGAAAGTCCCTTTCTCCTTATTAGAATATGAAAGCATTGAGTAATTTTTGGGACATCAGCTATTATACAGACAAGGCCTTGTCTGAATTTTCTTAGCCTGTTCACGATTTGTCATATCTTGACAGAAAGATTAAAACAACATTGAAACATGATTTTTTTTAGATTTTTGCCCCTGCTATGTAGTCACTATACTTGACAAATGATGCATCCATTCTATTAAGGAAGAGAAGAGATTTCTGTAAACTGAGGATTTAAGAATTAACTGTAAGAAGTGATCACTTTGCCTTGCAGATGCAGAAAGAGAAACCCTTGACAGATATGAATAGTGCAGTAAACTATCATCAATTATTAAATGTTCTATCTTTGGTCATAAAAATTGAAACTGTATGGACGTAGTTGGCCACATCAAATTTTTTTCATGCAACTTCATATAAAATATTATCTCTATATCCACATTAATATGGACATGCACCGTAATTTTATAGATAATACGATCATAAATGGCTTTTGGTTCAGGTAAACTCAGAAGCTCAGAACACCAAAGATATTTTAGTTCTCACACGTATGAATAGAATCTTAAGAGGCCATTTGCAAATTGCATCTACAGTAGGTTTCAACTTACCTCTGTAAGGCTTCAGCAGCAGAATCTACCTTTGGGACTCCTACTGTTACTTCAGTGTGTAATACTTGTCTATGTAAGTTGCTCATTTCCACATCATCATAATCAACCAATCCTAAATGCCCTAGAATACAAAGAACTTATTTCACATGCCTCCTATTTCCTTTTAGGTTTAGATCAGCTCTGTGGTCGAGATAGGGTTATAGATAGCCAGTAAAATTTAGGGAAAAACCTTGGATTGTTATTACTAGACCAGACTTAAAGGCAACAAAGGCAGCTGACTGCCCTAATTCTGTGTATGGATACTGCTTTCGAGTACTATCCATACAGTGCACAATCAGGGTTCAGGATACATTGGGTTATCTCACATAATTGGACTTTGAATTCCCCAGTCCAAATCCATTCTCCACATAAATACACAACTATTGGGGAAAATTCTTGAAGGCAATACATGTGGAGAAATTCCAGTATTCAGCTTGAATCTGAATGCCATGTTCATAATGTTAATTTTGATGCTTAGTGGTGAGCATGCTATTTCCATTGTCACTTAATGAATTGACATGCAAATGATGTGCTTAGCATTGAAATTAAAAAAAAGAGCTTCTGTCCCAAATTAAAACAAATGAGCACTCAATCATGTCACCAATAAAAATCAGGCCCATGGACTATGACTACAAGGACAAAATATGACTGAGAAGAGACTTTAGGTAAAATATAAATACCTACTGGTGATGTGAATAAGCTTGGAATTCTTGAGTCAACTTTTTCCCAGCGATAGCAGAAGAAGAAGAAATAAAAAGAGGACTGGTGGGCAAATATGAGGAAAGATCCTTGGCTAAGGGAAATTATGACTGGATCACAGTCGAGGTATTAATAGATGCAGTTAGCACTAATTACTTGAGAACTGCAGTTTGCTGCAATCACACACAATTTCCTAAGAATCTGTAGGGTGGGAATGTTAATTTTGAATCCTATTATTTTTACCATTCAAGGACTATAGCATATAGGGGCAGCAATACTGGGTATGGCAATATAGCTGGTGTGTGGGAGCAAGGTCAATTTGCTGAGGAAAATGTCACAGTGAAAGCTGCCTCCATTGTCTTTTAAGACTGAAGTCTTACTGATAGTACTGACATGATAAAATAGTGCTCAGTTGCTTGTATTTAAAAAATAATGGCATTGTCTAAAGATACATAACAAAAGAAAAAATAAGAATGGGAGATTTTTTCTAGGTTTTGATACTTCAGGGAGCCAACATGTGGTGCTAGGATATGATTTGTTCTTTACCCTAAGCATTCCACTTCATTCGTTTCAAAATTCCACATGACCCCTTCATTAAACTGCTTTAATTCTAGATAACACTTCATTCAACCAAAATAAATACAAAGAAACCTACGTTTGTCTGGGCTGAAAGTATAAAAGGATGTTATCCATTTTCAGCAGATGCAAATGAGTATTCACATATTATGAGCCCTCTAATGATTTTAATTTGTTCTTAAGAGCAAGCTGTATGAAAAAATCAAAGACACAAAAGTACATTTCATCAGTTGATAAAATATTTTACAATGGGCAAATGTACTATTAATCTGCTCACAACTTAATCCAAATAAATAATCAACCCAATTTCTACAAATCAACAAGGTTTTATACCATTGCTTCATGATTAATTTTGTTAAACTTGACCATATCTCTTGAAGTTTTGATAAACCAAACTTATAAGTTTCAAATCTAAAAAAAAAATAGATCCTCACCAACTCCTGCTGCAGCTAGATAGAGAGCAACAGGACAGCCAATTCCACCACAGCCAACTATCAACACAGATGAATTTTTAAGTGCAGATTGCCCTGAAAAGTGGAATAAACATGGGTTCAAAAAACATTTGACAGCAAAAAGGAAATAGTATCACAAAACCATACCTTTCATCCCAATTTCAGGTAGAATCATTTGCCTACAGTATCTTTCCACATCATTTTTTTCAACATCTTTGGTGACCTCACACTGAAAGACAATAATAGTTAGTGAGAAGGCAAACCCGATACTGTGAAAAATAGTAAAATATGCCAAAAAACCATATTACATACAAACAGAATATTAAAATATTGGGATTTCTTTCATGAACCCTTTTCAACTTCAAAACATCTGTTCTTGAATTCCTAGTCCCAATGATATTAATTTTGAAACTAGTCACATAAATTTTTTATACAAGCATAAACTGTAAGAATGGTTATACATACCACCTATGAGGGTGGTATGGTAATTAGTAGTGATCAATGTAAAAATGTATGACCATTCGACATGGTAGAAAAGCGACTTTAGGAAGACCATAACCTTATGTCATGTTGGTGGTCAAATAAGAACGATGCACAGAAGATCCAATATTAAGTAAAGGAGTACATTATAAGCTGGCATTTCTTCACTCTTGACTTTTCATGTTTATATTAAAAATATGAACTAATGGACTAAAATCAAGGATGGGTGTTTTTAAGTGTTAGTTTCATAGGTCCAATAAACATTAGAGGATAAAAACCTCCATTATTTTATTTAATCTATTTGACCTTCACCATACGGAAGGAAAGGTGGGACATGATGATCCAGGGGTAGAGTGTTGGACTACTGATAACAGAGATGAAGACTACTACAATTTTCTCCTAAATAATGTAGCAGTCTTCATCTATGTTATTTATGGAACAGTTCCACCACATACCACCTGAATCTCTAATTCATTTTGGACTACTGACCGAAGAGCCTAGGCTTGATTCCCAAGCATGCCTTGAGGCACCCTAAGCTTCACCCAAACTGTGATTTTTTTGGTACCAGAACTGCATTGGAGACTGTAGGCAGCACAGGAAAAGATCTAGCCCTCCTACCCTTATGTGTGAATTTCATATGCTGTTGGGTTTGGTATTGGGTGAAGTCTACCATTCACTCTACTCAAACTGACCTTAAGGTTGCTGTGTTCATGTTTTTTGTGAGGATAGGGCAGGTGGAGGACTTGGTGCTGAAAGAAGTCAGTGAAGAAGCCTATAGAGAAAAATACAATGCCAAGTATTTCCTTGGTCCCTAAAAAAGGGTAGTGTATGGTGGAAGTGTGCCTATTTTTGGGAATTATGCATATTGATAATTGAACATCATTCACCTCTAGCTCATCATATCCAGTGGAGTTGGCATCATGAGCGTTCACTATTAATACATTCAACAGAAAGCTTGTATGAACTATATTTTTGTACGAAATATGTTTATGAGTTATTACAAAACGCAGTTGTATTCACTAAAATGAAAATCCCTCATAAGAAGCCATTAAACAATGCCTTTTTCTGGAGAAACTCTTCTCCTTGGAAGATCTCACATATGCTTTGGTTTTGTATGGGTTGAAATCATTCCCACCAGAGACTTTCATTTTATTGCATATGTTTCAGTTAAGTCCAAATTAACTATAACATGCGGATTTCAAGTTGTTTACGTAAACGTGACGGACAGACTTGTCATATTTGTGGTAATAAAACTTGTAGCGCTTCTTTTCCATTGAATATTACAGCTATAGGTGCAATAAGCACCAAAATAAATTTCAACAAATAAGAGGGGATTCGAAACGGAGATGTGCTTACCTATATACATTACCATGATACACAGGTATCCTTTAATTATATAAATTCAAACAATTACTATCATGAAATGAAATCGTACAATAAACTTACAAAATGATAATGTAACCGTAGGAGTTCGTTTTCTTTCTGTTTAAGCCTTCTCCTCATACAATAAACTTCATATTCTTTTGCTTCAACTTGTTTATATACCTCGTACGTCTCCTCCATTTGTGAATCACTTACACTGTGCTTATCCATATTAAAAATATTCCAGGTTTTCAGTTTGTGCTACGGTAGTAAATACCATAAAGGAGTGCACAGTTCCTCTGTAACTTAGGTGGACGCCTATTTATTTATCATCACCCAGGCAACCAGGCACTAAGGGCAGCGCAGTTATTTATACCGATTAGGAATCTGAAAAAGATTCTAAAATTTCATAAAATCGCTGAAAAATGTAATAAATAGGAATTTAACTAATCACACAGACCTGTTATGTAAGTAACATAAAATGATTCGCAATCAAAGTGGTACTTTGGCAGCCTGCGAAATGAAGGAAGGTGAATAAATCACAATGTTGATAGGTAAAAAAGAAATATTGGAATTGGACGCGGAGCCTTTTTCTTTATTGCACAATGCCACAGAGTTTGCTGGGGTAATAATGACCAACGATAAAAGTGACCACGGTAGAGAAGAAGAGTGAATAATTATTGGTACCATATCAAAAAACAAGTGTAAATAAGTCCAAATTTCACGAGAATAGGCAGTACAACGTCAATAGATAATACTGATAATATCTAAAACGTTTTAACAGTTCGCACTTCATTTAAAAAACGAAAAAATCCGCCTGCCGCTGCTCATTTTAGATGAAGGACATACAAACGAAACGAATAGGCGCACAAATTGGTTTGGGAGGATTTCAACATAGTATTATCAGAAATTCGTGTTTTTATCTTCGATTACTGTTACGTCATATGTGAAGTTCATTTGTATGGAAAGTTGAATTTAATGTTTATTAATAATTTGAAATTTATCTCGGTATTTGTAGGCGAAGAGTGTTTGGTGGTTTTCTTCCATGATTGTTATTTTGTAAATTAATGGCTTGGGAACTCTCTTCATAATTTCTCTTCAAGTTCATTGCCTTTAGCGTTATTTTTATCAAATATTCGTTTTGTCCCATTTTTCCTCAATAGGCAGGTCAGTCTGCCTGTCTACCTACTTATCTATTTTTCTTAGGTTTGTTGACTTTATCAATAATAAGTCATTTTTCCTTAAGACTTCACCTACATTATAAATATGTTTTTTCTCCTGACAAGAGAAAGTATTTTGCACTCCTTCATCAGGATGATGAAAGAAGTACACACTTAGTAGTGAACCAAGCCTTGTAGTCCTTCATTCGTAGTTATCGATATCAATTAATTTTTTTTTCATCATGAGCGCTCGAAGTCGGAAAGGAAAATATGCAGCTTTCTAATGTACTCCTTTGCTTTCTATTGCATCTTCGGTGCTTTACCCATATTTGATTACCATGAAAACATAATATCTTTGAAACCAAATTGTTTTTCTAGCATTGCATTGTCTCTCTGGGTACATGCTAATCAGTACTTTATTGTTGTGAAAACTATTAAATACCCTCTCCAAATGGATGATGGTCATTAATTCTGACCTAATTGCATTTTAATATTCAAACGATTCCATGTTTGAAGGATAGAATGGGTTCTTTAATGCCTTTGATTTACATGTTGTCAGACATTGTCATGTAGAAACTCCTTTACCATTCATTCCATTGTTTGAAAAACCTTCAGTACATGTTTATTTAAGAGTTACTTCTAAATTAAACTAACATTCAAATTAATGAAACAAAACTGCAAAATTTTCCATTTACCTATGCTCAACTTGGGACAGAACCGGTAAAATAGCCTTTTTCCAGTTGTAAATATGTTACAAGTCAGTTTGTACCTAATGTACAAGGTATTTCCTTTGATTTCTTAAGAATATCTGGTGGTATTTGCTGAGTTCCTAAAGTCACCTTTCCCATATTTCCTACACTATGACATCAAATTCTTTCATCAATGTGCTGTTTTCATCCTCATTTAGAATTATTCCATTCACATTCAGCCTAAAGCTTCATCAGAGTGTAAATGCATAAGACCCCGAATCCCTATTCTATTGAATTGACTTGTATCATGTCAAAATTCAGTTCATAACCATGTGATTGTGTCCTAATGTCCACTGGTAACCACTTGGAGCACGAAAATTACTTGAGAGTTGATTGATGCTGATGTAGTTTTTGAGACATCCTGCTCATAGAGCATATAGTGGTCTGAATGTTTATTTTGTATTTCTCCTTGAACATCATTAATCACCAATTTTTCTAATGGCCAGTAACCTAATACTTCCTGCATCAAGGTGGCCTTCCTTCTAAATAATGTTTGGTACTTTTTCCTTGGAAAACCCATGTGATTTTTTTAATCATTTTAAGATTTTGCAAAGTTTTACTGTTAGCTGTTAGCAAAGGTGGTTACTATGAGATTAATGTTCAATCACAACCTGAGTATTTCCACCTTTTTTTGGGTATCAACAAACAGGTATAATAGAGAAGCAAAAACATTCAAAGATATATTAGATATAATAGAATAAACAGGTATAACATAAGCATTATTCCTTTGTGAATTGCTCTAATAAGTCTCATCTTGCTTCACCATCCATGATGTGCTTCAAAGCCTTCCATCCTCACATTGAATAGATCATAACAATTGTTAATGTGGATGCTAATCACTTTTACTCATGCAAATGGCTCCGATTAACTCCTTTCCTTAAGTGGAGGATTGATGCAAACCATAGAAATGGCTTTACCAGTTTCATATGTCTTCTGTGGCTGGCCTTAAGTATTTTAACAAAATTCATAAAGGATGGTAGTATGAACTATGATGTGATTTGCAGTGAGAGTTATGATACCATTTCGCAGCGGTAAACATTGAATGACTTTCCTCATTTTATTTTCTGCTGTATCATCTGGAAAGTTTCTTCTTCAGGCAGATTTCAACAACCAAATTTAAGCAATGTGTACCTCCTAATAAATTGATTTATAATAATTAAATAGCATAAATGAAATGTAATATGAATGGGGGATTGATGAGCAAATGCATTACACCTACCCATCATGCACAAAAATTAATGGCTGAATATAGGCATTGATTACCTGCAGCAAAAGGGTCACAATTTTATGAAGAAGAATGAATTTTGCAAAGTGTATAATTTTTATCTAAATATTTCTCTTAGTTTTTGCATCCACTTAGTTCTGTAGTAGATCTGTTTATCCTTTACTTTTTATGGAATTTACCAGGGGCTAAACATCCATAGTTTACACAATGTTCATGCTGCACGAGGGATGGAATCCTACAAATACAATGCCCTGAGACTAACTTTCCAGGCATGTTAAATATCAAAAAAATCATTTTCAAGTCTCAGGAAATTCAAGGTGAGCATTCTACGTGTTACATATATTAATGTTTCAAGGATTTGAGCTCCATTACACACTATGAAATTCAGAGGGATGGATAAAATGAAAACAATATTTTCTGTCAACATTATTGTATTTTGGTTGCCCATACAGCGTAGTTACACAGTAACAACTTTCATCTAGTCAACACCTACAGCTAAAACCTATGTCTAAAAATCCACTCCAGGCATAGGAGTGGCCAAAGTCCCTCAATATGCACAAAACCGATGTTTTCCTTTAGGCAGCATGACAGGGGACACAATCCTCCACAAAACAATGGCCTTAATTAATTTAGAATTCCTTTTCCCTCACAAACCTTTAGTTGCTAAATACTTGGTTCCTCACATCTTCTTCTCCCTATACTCAACATCATCAACATTCTTTTATTTTTTTTAACTTGGACTTAACTGTGGTACTGCTGTGCCAATTATGACATACAAGAAAGTTTAAAAGTGAGTGTGTTTTGCGTGTGATGTGGGGCAAGGATTCAACAGGTAATGAGCATGTTAGGATAGGGTGAGATTAAGGTTAAGATATAGAACAAGAGACTGGGGTGATAATTATAATTCATAGAGAGGTAGAGGCTGGAGTTCAGGGGAATAATGTGCAAGGTCTGAGAGAATAAAATGACTGGGATGGACTAGAGTTTTGAGGGGCGAGTGGTGGAAGGGAAGGCGAGGACTGGAAGATAAAGGACAAGGATAAGGGATACAGTTCAGCAAATTGCACTGGTCATTGTAAGTAAGAAAAGGGTGTTGGGTAAGTGGAGAGGGGGATATGCTTCCATTGATTCAGAATTGTTTTGTAGTTTTGAAGAGAACTTTCATGTGAGTTAATTGTCAGACCTACGTGATGAAGTATTGCCCTTTTTGTGTCGCTTTCATATTTGTATATATATTTATTCATATTTATATATATATATTTATTTATATATATTATTTATATATTTGTTTTTCAGAGTCGAAATCCAAGTTCGCTACACCAACAGTAGTATTATTAGTAGTGGTATGTCTACTAAAAATATGCGAGAAAACGTTGCCGCACGAAAAGTTAGACATTTTGTGTTGTGAAGTTGTGGGATGTGGAAGTGAAAAATATAGGAGGTATACAATCAAGCACTCCGTATGGCACTCACTCCAGCAATTGCTCAAAGAACGCATGATACAACTTCATTATCTGGGTGTGGAGGGGCAAAAATAGCTGGAAGAAAATAATCCGAAATAATGGCCAGCTAGTGGATAGTTTCATTACTGACTGGCAATAAATAGGCATCACACATTCTCCCTCTACCTCTCAAACAAGAGATGCAAAGGAGAGTATGGTGTGAGAATAAGTCCACTCGAATTCACCTGGGCCAATTATAAAGTGCCTCCATAATTTTTGCTGAACATACAAGATATTAAAAACCAAGTAAGTATGTGATACACACAATCAAAGAAACAAAAATAGAATTTAAATATAGGTCAACAGACAAGTGTACAAATATATAAAACAAAATGTACATTTAAATTACAAAAAAACATAAAAATCATATAACATTATTTTTGTACTTCATTGAAAACAATCACTTACTCCTATTCAATCAAGATGATGGCAGACCTCCCCCTTACTCAAATGCAATGCAATGAAAAGCCATCGACAAGAATAAATCAGTCATGACTATAGGGAGGCACAAGAAAACCAATGGCTCCAAATTCAAATCCTGTCACAGAAAATATTTGACCAGAACTACATCTTAATACAAGGCATTGCACTTGATAAAACTATATATTGAAGCAGATTAGAAATATCAAATGACAAAAGATTACTAATAGACAACAACTGCACCAAAGGTTTAAAGTTGTTTAATGAACAACTACTAAAACTTACATTATTTTTTGGATTGGCATTTAGTGTGTCTGGTGTTTATTTTCTCAAATATGGATTAAACAATCATTTGGCTGCCAGGCTAGCAATAAAATTAGTTTTGATGAAGAAGAACGACAATGATATGAAACTGTCGCCCACTGTTGGAGATTTGGATTCAAGGCAGACACAAGACAGGGGGAGGTAAGCCTCACCCTCCCATTATTACACTGGACTCATGCTCTCATCAAGCATGTTTGCTAAATGTATTTCATGTCCAACACTCATACCTACTCACACACGCATACAGACACAAGTGCACACCAAACCATCATCTCGCCCCTGTTTACTGAAAACCGCACTCAAAAACTACTCATGTACACAGCTATTTTTCCCTTTGCATCCAACTTTTAAATTAACAGTATTTATATAATCTTGCATTTCATTGAGATAGTTTTATTTGGCTCATAATCTTTCATAATTTCGATACATTTTTAGTAAATTTATTACACTACTACTCTGCGAAGGGTATTTCAGAAACACTTCTTCCAGAAATTGATGAGCCTTGGGAAAAATTGTCTTTCGAAGAATTACGAACTAAAAATCATTGGAAATTAAAGGGAATTCGATGAATTCTTTGTTTAGGTTCCTTATTTTAAATATTCTTGAAATCAAAGAGTCATTTCTTTGAAGGTGCGTTTCTGATCACTCTGCTCGATGTGTCTTTTTGTCCTCATACTTAAACCTTATAATACACTTTAGCGTGCCATGAGTCTCTCTCAACTTAGATGCACCCTTGAGCATTTGTGAAATATTTTTGGGACACCAGAGGGGGATTTCAAGGTGATTTGGTCAAGTTTTGGCTCTTGAGATCATGGAAGGAGAGCTGGGGAGGAGGATTTAGGAGTTTTCTAAATACATATGCCATTTCAAACCTTAGTGCAGCAAGCAGCACCATACACTGAAAGAGGCATTCTTTCTTTCTTCTTTGATGTCACTCCATTCAATTATCCCACCCAACAGTCGATTTGCAGCTACATAACAACTCCTTCCTTACTACCTATAGAACTGCGAGAGGTAGCACCTTGACAAGTGCACAGTTGAACGAGTACATATTTTAGTCAATCTAGCATGCACTCTCCATTTCCTCACCCTTTTTCTTCTTTGCCTGTCTTTGCCTATAAGCATGAAATTCCTCCTTCATGGCCTGAACCCTAGCCTCCATATTCTCATACTTAGAGGGTTTGTTGGGACGAGGATAAAATGATGAATATATTTCTGAGTCACTCATACCACCAGCACTACCACCAAAACCTGATATGCTTCCTCCAATACTCCGTTGATTTGGCGTCCCTGGTGTTGGGGTGCCATCTGCTGCAAACACTGTGTCAAACTCATAGTGGTCATCAACACTGACATCTGGAGCCTCTGGATCAGGTGGTTCAACAATTTGTGAAGAAGGTAATGCTACAGGAGAGGGTGGTGGCGGTGGTAGAGGTATCCTGGGAGGTGAGGATGGGAAGGGTTCTCTCTCTACAGTGGGTCCCCGGAGTAGGGCACGCTCTAGATCTAGTGATGGTGGAGGTGGTGGCCACCCTGGAGCTTCCTGAGGAGGTACAGCACCTCGGGTGTGGTGTGGAACAAAATGCATTCCCTGGGGGGGTGCAGTACTGGCAGTGGCAAACTGTGGTCTTGCTTGTCTTGGGTTCATCCATGCCGGAGGAGGAGGCGGTGGTGGTGGTCTGTAAGGAGGACCTGGTTGTGTGGTGGGGCGTGCCAACTCAACTACAGGAGGTATTTCAAGATGGTGAGGATGATGATGGTGATGCATAGGTGTAGCTGGCTGGAGTAGAGGTGCTGCACCCCTCCACTCTGCACTTATACTGCTACCATCCAGGGGGGATTGCCCAGAGTGGGAGCTCTGATTTTGTTGAGAAGTGTTCTTGCTTCCAAATCCACTGGAACTAGATCGACTTTCGGGAGATGCTTCATGCAGCAACTCTGGAGCTCCACCTGGACGTCCTACGACCACATGGGGAGGATGAACTCGCTGAGACCCCCGGGATGATCCACTGGCTAGACTGGCCCTCAAAGATACAGCATAATTCTCTGCAGATCCCAACTCTGGGGCACTACGTGAGTGACGAAGACTGGCTGCTGCAGGAGGACGGGAGTGAAGACGGGAAGGAAGACGAGCCCTAGGGATACCCCCAGGGGCCATTCTGCCACTTCCTGACTGTGGCCCCAAAGAAGAAGGGTGGATGTGGTGTTTGCTTGCTGTCTGTGGCACTGCACCCATTGATGGTCCTGGGACTTGGTTGTTTGCTGGAATTGCAACACGGAGGTGGGAGGGAGCATGGCCGGCAACCATGGGCCTAGGGGGTTGCTGCACCAAGCGCGGCAGAAGGGCATGGGGGTGTACATGGTGATGGAGGAGAAGGGAGGGAGCAGGTCCATGTATATGCCTTCCAGATTGCCTGTGAGTTAATGGGGTGGTGGTGACCATAGGTCCAGCAGGTGGGGGTTGTCCGGGCCTCATTAGTGGATGAGGAGGATGATGGTGCTGGTGTTGGTGTACCTCTGCCCTGACCCATTGCCACCGCCCATTCTCCTCATGGATGGCTCTCAATGAGGGCAGTTCCTGTGCATAGCGAGCATGTACTGACCTCAGGGAAGAGTTTAGGCCACTGAGGCCAGAGTGGGTGGCTGCTGTGGTTGGCAATGACCTCTCAACTGAGCTGGCCTGGCGCACTGAACTTAGGTCGCTAAAGTTGTGGACGGGAGTCGGTGTGAACCACAAGTCACCCCCAGCTGCTTGGGGAGTCACAGCAGCCATTGGGCCAGGAGAGCTGGCACGGAAGTGGGGTGTATAGATAGTTGCAGGCACAGTGATCATTGGTGGCCCAATAGGTTGTGAGATGATAGAGGGTCCAGGGTGGGATAGTAAGTGGTGGCGGGGGATCCTCCTGGCAATGAGACAGCTCTCTCCGGAACCATCTGACCTCAAGCTGGCCCGGCCATCAAAGGGTGGAGACCCTGGGGCCACCAAGGGGAGTGGCCTGGGCCTTGGAAAGATAGGCCTTGGACGGGGACGGCGCCAGGAGGGTCGAGGAATGAAGCCACCCTCATCGCTGCTGCTACTGGCATCGACCACAAATCTGCCATCAGGTGCACGGGAGATCCTGTTCAGGGGCCTCAGAAAGGGAGGACCAGCAACTGGGGGGCGACTGCTCTGCCCTGCTGCAATGGCCTTCTCCAGAGATTCACTGCGGTGCAGGTGGGGGTAATAAGGATGAAGGGGTGGGTGTGGATGGGGTACATGGAGTTGGTGGAAGGCACCTGGCATGGGTTGGATGAATGGGGATGGAGGGCCGTGAGGGGGAGGCCGTGGGGGGGAGCGTTGGGAGCACTCCTCCTCCTCGAGGTGCTGCCTCTCATGAGATGATGACCAGTTGACTTCCCCAGCCCTCCTGCTCCCGATCGGCTTGAGGGTCACCCAGGCTCTGGCTAATTGACCGAGGGTGGTTTGAATCTGCTTAAAAGCACCTAGGGTCACACTTGGTATTCTGCTCTGTCTAAGTCTGCCGGAGAAAATTAATAGCATAAGCATTAGAGAAAGCAAGCTTTTTTATGAAAGTAGTCACAATTTTATGCAGGCAATTCCATGCTGTTGATTGGCCAAAGAAATATAACAAATATGCAGCATTTGATTTGACTGAAAAGCAAAAATCATGCAGGTATAAACACAGTTTCATGCTGTATAAATAAAAAAATTGAGAAATAGATTAGCAGTTCTATTAAAACTGAAAGAAACAGATAAAGAACAGTTCATGTGCAATCAATATATAGTTCAACAGAAGCTGTTTAAGGTGTTCTTTAACTGGTCAAAATGCTTCTTCAAAGAATATTTCCAGGCATATGAAATTATGTAATTATTGGGTACAGTATTGTCTGTACCAACACATTCTAAGCAGAATAAAACTACATACATTGTAAAATATTTCTTACTCAAAAATGTATTTAATTTGCTGAGATTACATAGAGATAACTCACAATATTAATTCTACAACTTTGAAGTTGCTAAGTTTTTGAACATGTTTATGCACACCATAAGTATGTTCACGCCATGTATAGAGTATTAAAAGTCATAAATCAAGATAAATGTGGGAGATTGCTTCATAAACATTTGATAAGTCCATGCATTTCTGTCAGAGTAACATTATTATATTAAGAATAAGTATAGCTTACACCAAAGACCACAGTGTGTTATATAAATGTGCACTTGCATCTTTTTAAAATACAGGTGATGGTGCCTAGTTGTACATTTGAAGACATAACAAAGGAATTAATCATAGTCAATAGAAAATTTAATAATAAAAAGATTAAAAAATTTATTCCATGAAACTTGCAAGATACTTTGAAAGAGCTTCTATGAATTAATTTTATGTACTGATTCCAATACATTTACAAATATTTCTGAATTTACACATTAATAACTATATATACATAATTATTTGCAGATATAATAATGTAAGTCATGCAAAATACTTTTCACTGAATTAAAAGTCTCTTGTTCTGTTTTGTCTCTAATAACATGCATGCATATTATTACATTGGATTTTGAGATACATATAAATAAAGTAAATAAATACAAACACTGATACACAATTTAAAATAGTACTTCTCATTATATATCATAACAAAATACTTTAAATCAATCTGATCAACATAACTGTTTATAATTTAATTCAGGAAAGTATTACATCACTATCCTCCAACATTGATAAAGCAGCAAGATGGAATTACCTTCATGATTATCTTCCATCTAAGAAAAGGGAGGAGAGACTACACAAATGGAGGTAGATCATCCATGTTGCAATATGAATTCCAACACTCTTGACCCATAGTTAAAAATGGTGCCGTTGGACAAAATAGTAACATTGACATTTGAATAGTTTGTTCTTTTTTGAGCCAATGATCCTCTATGCAGTAAAGTTTTTTTACTCCATATTTTAGGTATAGCAGAAAATCTGGAGTAACAGGTCTTTGACCAACTAGAGAAAAGAAGTGCTTTGCAATGAAATATAAATCAAGATGTGATTGTCAATGACATTTGGAAGACACAAAATCATTCAAGATTTAGAACTATCCATCTCCATGTGATTCTTGTCTTCCTTTTTGCTTGTTTTGAGCCTTTTTATTTTTTTATTACATTTAAGAACAATAATTTATCCTTGAACACAGTAGAAGATAGAGGAATATATTTTTCCCAGTTATATGCCAACTTAATTTGAAATTTGTTTTACTTAATTCAAATTTAAATGATAAGACGGTTAGCTTAAGCTAAATTAGTTTATGGGATTAGTGGGTAATTTCTAGCATTTAGCAGAAATTAAAGGTCTTAATTTTCGTTATATTTTTTTTAGAGGCAATACTCTATCCCACATAACTGTTTATCCCAAAGAATATCTGACCCATTTTACTGCCTTTTCAAGCAAATGAAAGCATAAATTTTATTTGAAGGATAAAATATATGCACATTTCTCTTTTTGGAGAAATTATTTAATGGTTATCTGGAAAAAAGTGAATGATTACATATCCTTATGTGCACCAAGGCTACATGCTACAGCAACACTTGTCCTGAACAGTAAGATTTAATTGATTAATTTGCATTCTAAACACTTTTTAAAAAATTTTTTACAAGTTTCAAAACTTACATTGACCAGTTTCCTTAACTTTGACTTATTCCCAGGCCAATGATTTCAATTTTTATTTTGGACTGAAAGATAAACTTTGACTCATAACCAAATACATACATTAAGGTTTGTAGGGGAATGATTTTTTTACATTATAGATTATATAAATGATAATGCCATTGCTGTACAAATTAATAAATGAGGTTGAAAGAGATAGGTATTAATTTCTGATATGAAAAACTGCTGCAGAGAAAATAAAAGTGATGAAACTCAGAAGTAGTTGGTTGAAGGTAATACTGCAATGATGCACAGTTATTGGCAATTGAAAACCCGTCATGGAAACTAAGTCTCCTCGGGGATTATCTGATAAATTAAGAGTAGCCATTAAACGGTATCTACACATCTTACCTCATGCAATATGACTGAACTAATGGGTACTGATTTCACGATAAATATAATTAATGACCACATGATAATGACCAAAACAATGTTAAAAACGGTTAAAACTAAAAAAAGAATTAAAAATAGTTAAAAACCTTTTATTACACATTACAATGTGCATTTTTATGTATGCCAATTTTAGTCTTAAAATCTAACAAAAGATCAATGCAAAATCCTAATTAATAAAAATTTTAGTGATCTTTTCAGTATAGCCATACATTTTTCAAAAGCCTGTTCAAACATTGTGCATAATAAAATAAAACCATATCAGTGAAGGGGTTAACAAGATTGAAATACAAGTAAGCCATCATGCCTTTACTCACATAAAGTCCTTTTTTGGCAAGGGCAGAATTGAAGCTAGGAAATAACTTTTCTAAGAGCTATTTTAAAACTGTGGCTTGGAATAATTATAAATCTTCAACCATTTAAAATATGCGCAAGACTATGAGAAACTCTTGCATAACTATCTTTAAATTAAGTTTCTATATTTTCTGAAATTGATAATTATAAACCAGGCACCAATATTAAAAAAAAATTATCATAAATTTGAATACACTGAACTGCTGTTGTTTGGCAGTGGAAAGTAGTTACTTGCTGTAGAGTATTCTTTTTTTTGACACACAAAACTGTTAAAATATCTCTAAAGACAAAGAAAAAGCATAACAGAAGCACCCATTAAAACAGCTAAGAAACCACATGTAAGGGACAAACATGCAGGGACAAGGTGCAAAATGGCAGAGAAGAGTCAATGAGGTGCTTGAGAACTCAACAGTTGAAGTTATCCGAGCTCTTCACCTTTTTTCCTCCTTTGAAGGGCAGCACAATAGGAAGAGGTGGGAGGGCAAGGGAAAGGATAGAGAAAAAGAGAGAAACAAAGATTATATGTTTAGTGCCAATAATGTTACATAGTAGAGTGAGCTTTTTTATAATAAGAAAACAGAATAAAAGTTCATTAAATGCTCTAATTTTTGTGAACACAATCAGATATTGGGGAGAAATTGCTGAGTTTTTTGTATACAAATATTTCAAATATGCATAAAAGTAGAGAGCATGTAAGTATAAAATATTTGATTGAGAATTAAATAGTGTTTAAATTCACTAATTATTCATATTAAATATATGTAAATATGTATAGACCTATAATATGCACTGTAACTAGAAGACATAACAGAGAACACACAGCCATAAAATATCTACTAGAGCAGCCTTCCAATTCTCACATCAGCTATTGACAAGACAAACCAAAAGCACCAAGCACACAACTTCCACTGCGGTAAATTTTACAAGGTAGTTTAAAAAGAGTTTAGAAAGGTTCTACATGTTATCAATAAAAATCAAAATGAAATTATTGAAATATAAAGATTATCCATTTTACAGGGCTTCCTGGCATTTATGTTCTTCAATGTACATTTTTCATATGCCAACCAAAACCATAAGAAAGAGTTTCCTCAACTATTTCTTGAGTATTAAATAAATGAATCATTACATTTAATGGCTCAAGAAGGCCCTGAAGTCATTCAAGTAATTACTATGAATAACACTAAGGAAATAAAAACAGGGTAAAAAAATCCTAAGAGCACAGCCATGTTCAGCCAAAAGGTCACCAAACATTCAATGCAAGTTATCTGCACAATATAAAAATGATGCAGTTGGACTTCTATGGCTCCAACCTCAAATAAAGGCAAAAGACATTGAAATACAGTGAAAGATCAAATACAAAAATATTTTTCATAACACAGTAAAACATTTTAATCGAGTATTTGCATAATCAGTTAAGGATGTGCTGTTATAATTCAAACAACGTGAGAGTAAATCAAGAGAGGGAAATAAAACTTGAGAGAATACAACAACGTTTTTACAGATATTTGGATTGAGTGATGGAAGGTCCAACTGCATGCATGATATGCACAAAGAGAAAGGAGAGAAGAGGTAGAAAAGTAACACAGCCACAAGGAAATAAAGGAAATACTTTGCAATAGATGAATGAAATTGGAATATGCATTTTGGAGGAGCCCTTACTCTGGTGTCCTTTGAGCATTGGGGAGGGGAGGCTCTTTCGTTCGTTCATCAGCTGTTTGTTGTTGTTGGCTGCTCCTGCATCATCACACACGCACGCTTACGGGCCTCCCGAGAGTGGACTTTCTGACCCCACCCTACTCGCCACACACATACACGCACACGCCACGCACACCACATGCACGCACACACGCACAGACACACGCACGCACACGCAAACGGAGGGGGAGAATGGCGTGAATGAAACCAGGGAAAATAAAAATTGAGAGACACCACATCCATCAAAATCTAGCAGCATGAAGCTATTAATATAAGTATTATCTCTTTCTCACAAAAAGTGTGGTAGGTTTTGTTTTCCCGTCACATTAGCTACCAAGCACTAATAAACCACACGTTTGAAATTATAAATTTCAAACTCATCACAAGTTATTTTACATTTGTTCAAAAAAGAAAGAGTCGAGGTTACCATAGAAAGATGAACAGGAAAACATTTTCAGGAGAGAAGAGAAAGAAAATAGATAAAGATTACTGTGTCATGCGCACATTTAGAAGTATCAATAAATATCTACTTGCCAGGGATAGAGGAAGAAATGGCTCATCCCTGATAAATAACTGGTATGTCAATTTGAATTTACAGCCTAAGATGATAAAAGTATTTACAAGGTAGGTATTACAAGTACAATAAAATTTCAACCTCAGTAACCAATAAAAGAGACTGTACAAGAAATCTTATGTGAAGCACGTACTTTTTCAAAGGCACTTGACTCGCCCCCGGAGGTTGGCCACCATTTCTTGCATCTGTGATCCTACAAGCAACCATGTTGTACGCTGCATTGGAGAATGAAGGTACAAAATATTAGCTTTGTTTTTCAGTTCATATAAACATTGCTTCCTCAAACACTACAATAACTTAGTAATTAATGCATACAAAAATACATTAGCAATATCTAATTTGAAATTGAAATAATGTTTGGTAAGCAATAGATGCCATTTCTCTACTGGGCTTATAAGGAGCAAATGAAAATAAAACAAATAAAGAATGCATATAATTTGTGGAAGCAGGCTTAACTTCGTGGAAGTTTGAAATCTTCTCATGAGTATAAAGTGACTAAAAAAACATTTGAAATGTTGCCCATTTGAACTTCAATAAAAATTTATCACTTTTTTAAAGTGTGTCACAAATTACTCTTGCCTTAACTCTGGGACCATGTTCTTGAAAATGCCAATTGATGGTTTGTGCAGTTAGTCTTTTTGTGATGAAAGTTTTATTGAAAAAAATGAGAAATACCTATTTACAGTGATAGACTGTAATAATTCCCTTGCAGCTTTGTAAGGAAAGAGTTCCCATTAAGGGTCACATTTTGTGTTGAGAGAGGGTTTTTTTAGTTTCTATAAAATTCATAAAAATGGAAGTGGTCAAAACCATTAGTAATACATAAAAAAATACATTCATTTGACATACAGATACAAGGAGAAGATTAAAATTTTAATACAAACTTTTAAACAAGTAACTTTTGTACTAAGTTAAACCAAGTTTCTATTTAACTTATCTTTTGAAGCCAAATCTTTGACAAGAAAATAAGTATCATGTATAAGATTTTTTGGTAAGAATGTATGCACATAATTGCCTTTTAAGTTGCTGAAATTAATCATTGTTAGAACTTCAATAAAAGGAAGATACCTCAGTTATACTTCTCATATTATGGACTTACAGGAAAAAATTCCTCCCAGTGCAAATCACTGTCTGAGTAGTAAGAAATGCAATATCATTTTGAAGTTACTGGAAAACAAATCTACTTTTGTAATTGTTACCAGCTAAAGAGGACTTATACTAAAGACCATGCATATAAAGAGGTTGATCAATGTAAAACTGTACTTGAAATACATTGAAAATAGTATTTTGAATAAAACTTTTGTCAATACTAAGTCAATATGTGCAAAATGCATGTTTTATCCTAGGCAAGGATTGGCAAGAGGGATGTCCAGTCCACTGGCCATTTCACAAAAAGATAAGTAACTTTACCCAACCCATTTCCATAATTGACAACAATAAACAATTCATAGGTACCTGAAATTAATGACTGAACTGATTACTCATTATGTAGACCACATTCTAACAAAGAAGAAATCGGTTTTTATTCTTGAAAAAAAAGCAAAATGAATTTATCATGGTTTTTACATGAAAATGCTTTAATAAATTCATTGGATTCCTGAATTTTGATATGCTTAACTAAAAAGCAAAAATATTGCTATTGTGTTAACTTTGCCTGGAATAGAAGGAAATATCAATTCTCACTAATTAGTTAAGTTCAGTGAGTTTAATTGATGGCTTCATTTTACATTATTATTTTTAAATAACAATGTATATTTTATGTATCACACAAGGCTACAAAAAGCATCTTGTGAACTACATTTTAATTGCAATTGGTATCATGATAAATGTGGCTCATGGCACACTTAAATGTATATACTGATAAAATGAAATACATGGACACAGCTTACATTTATAGCTACACTCATATGGCTTAAAAGACTTTCTGGACCTATTTTCTTGCCATATATATACCGTTATGTCATGTCCTCTGCCATGCGATAGTTAACATAGATTTATTTCCCTCCATAAAAAATGAGTTTGCAAGATTTGAACATCATTTTCCAAAGCAATGATATTTATCATTAAATCTTAAAACAGAACAATGGATCAAATAATTGGTTATGACAGAAAGCCTTATAAAGTTAGAGTGTTATAAAGTGAATAAATTAAATTAAAATCTCTAATCATTTTAATGATAGAATTATCAAACTGTTTAACTCTTGAAAAGTACTCACCCTTCTCTTGTTTCCGCCTTTTCCTTTTGTTGCAAATCTTCACAGCACAAATGGAGAGAATGATGGCAACAATGAAAAAGAGAATGCCACCAACCACTCCAGCTGTTATCGCCTTGTGCTTCACTCTAGCCGGTACAGGGAACTTGATTTCATCACTACTCTCATAGTTCTTCACAGAGTTCGCATACACCCGAAAGTAGTATGTTCTTCCTCCAACCAGATTCTTGACTGAATTTGCAATCAAAATCAAAAGTGTGAGAAATTAGCATAATAAAATAATGAACTATTGTACAGACTATAGAATTTGTTTGTTTATTCTTAAAAAAAATGTTTTTCTATTTGTCAAGAAATTTGAACTATGAATAATCTTTTAACTACTACTTCTTCAAATTATGATTAACTTGTTTGCTCAATGGGCAAGACTGACAGTAAATTTTGGCTACAATTTGAATCACTGAAAAAAGTTACTGCTTTAAAATTCGTATTTTAAGTTGATTGAATGGTCTGAATGACTTAAAGTGACAAAAAATGTGACAATCAGTGAGTTTAAGAAATGTACTCACCCAAGTAGGATGTTTCCTCTGGCCGAATCTGCCCTTTGTTTAATGTCTTCCATTGTGCATCTGTGCGATACTTGATGGTATAATACTGGATGAGGTTTGATCTTTCCAACGGTGCTTGCCAGGTGATTAAAAACCCATTGCTGACTTCTGAAACGGTAAGATTCCGAGGCGGGCCAGGCTTTGGACCTATAATACAAATCCAAGTGGGACCATCATCCAACCCCAGCCATGGCAGGGAAGGAAGATGGCACAATAGTTAGCATTATGTTGATGATACATGTAATCGATTTAACGTTAGAAAATAAAAGGTGATGACAACTGTGAAAGTAAGTGCTCTTCTAAGTACAAGAAAATGAGCAACACAGACAAAAGGAGAACAAAAATACATGCAGTCAAAATCAAATACCTTTAGGTCGGAGCACAGGAGGTATTAACGTAGCTCCAGTGGAATCAGTTGGAAACATAATAATACTATAGTCATATATGTCTGAAAAAACAAACATTGAACAAAATTTGGTCAGAAGAAGCAAATCATAAAATGGCAAATATCATCATTCGCTAAAAATAAATTGAAATGCATGACATTTTCAAACAATTTTAATTTTTCACTTAAAAATAAAGCTAATGCAAAATGCAATACTGGAACATAAATCAATTCAGATTACTTATAGAGGCAAGTAGTAAGAGGTGGAAGTGATTAAGAATTGTATGTACACTTATGGTGCAAACCCAGAACACATCCAGGAACATTCACAGGCACTAGCAAACTGTACAAACTAAAATCTAGATTTTTGGCATTCAGAAAATATGGGAAAGTAAACCCATCAAGCAAAACTAAACATAAATGGAAAATAAAAGGATGACAAGGGCAACTGAGAAGCAGAAATGGGAAGAGGTTGAGGGAGTGAGAGATAGGGAGAGGGAAAGAAAGAGAGAGACAGAGCTAGACGACTTCTCATTGGAGCCTTACCCTCGTCGGGACCTGGTTCTTTCTCAGCACTCCCCCCAATATCACTAGGCCTAGGGTTTATATCTAGAGGGTAGGCAGACAGTGAGAGGAAGAAGAAACAAATTAATAATAATGATCAATGTGGATGACAATTGTTGATGGAATTGGCAGTATGCAAAAAATTTATTCAAGCTACGCATGGGAGTACATGGAAAGCACTGTATGCAAAACACTGCACTGATTAGATTATGAAAATGCCTTGTAAATAACTAGTTGTTCCTTTCAACTAGTAAGATTAATCCTTTCTAAAAATGGGCATTGAGCAGAAGTTTACATTATCATAGCAGTCTGCCTTGAAATAAATTAATTCTGAATGGTTTAATTTCACAGTAATAATATTTCAATCAATTTAGTACTTTAACAAGATGAGAAATCCAAGTTAACCTGAAATACAATCCAGGAAGTACTCTGTGAAATGCAATGATCAGAGGAATTTAACTAAATACTTTCTGGTTTATATGTAGGGCAAGCATAAGTTTCCTGGTATTACAAATACTTCATCAACAATCATAGATTGTGTTGGCACACTCCTAAATTAGCCCATGGAACAATTTTAGAATTAACACCACTGTGACAACTCTTTAATTTATCCTAGTGGCCCCTAATTGAGACTTCAATTAATGTCAATGTTACAAGGTAAATATATTATTGAAGATTCAAATAGGTTTTAAAATGTCCATTATCATCAAATTAATCAAGTGTTCATTCTGATAAAAATATGATGTAATGTTTAAGGTTTTTATCAACTATATTTTTTATTATTTCTCGTGGTGAAAAACTTTTTCATGAGTATATGACTAATTCAAGCAAAATTCAGAGCAGAACCCATTTTAGAAGTAATTGTAATGTGAAGAATACCTGATATTTTATGACTGGTGGAATGGGTAAAGAACTTGCTGATTCCCCAAAAAATTGGAGGTTAAAACTGCACAAAGAGTAATGATATTATGATATGAGAATGTTAAGTGAAGAAAATATCCGTGTATTTGAGCTTTAGGTGTTAAATCTCAGCTGTTGAAGTGATCACTCTTATTAATAAAATCATTAATATTTCTAAATTACTACATGAATTGGTGGTGAATTAAAAGCATTCTCTATCAAAACTTTAATGCATGATCCGAAGGCAGAAATATAGAAGAGAGAAGTGGAATACTTGTGTAACCCACTAAATACTTCTTGCTGCAGCACTGTGCATTTATATTTGAAGATAAACTCAGCCTTGGGAATGGAATTTAGCTAGCTCTACTAATATAATGATAATATTATCAAATATGAATTCAGAGTATCCATTTGAAAACAACAATGTTATTTTTTGGAAACTACATGAGAAAACTAACACGGATTGGCTACATATATCAATGTAACTAAAGAAGATGTGGGAGATGTAACATTTAAAGAAAATTGTGCCTGAGACTTTCTAAAATGCACCCATTGATGATGTTAGGATTGTAAAGTGATGCGAATACTGAATTAGTATACAATAAGCCCTCATTAGCATAATTTAAGTGGGCCAATAATTCAAGTTGGTATTCACAGAAGGATACCTTATTCATTTTTTGGATACATTTAAGTAATATTATTTTAGTTTTCTAATGTAATAAAGAAAAATCTAATGAATACTATGCCTGAAAGACTAAGAAATCTTTGAATAATTAGATTATTATTCATTTAGTCATATACCAACATTGGGCATCATGGCCCATTTTGTTAGGGATTGAACTTCTCTTTGAGACTGAATGCTCGCATCTATTTTTATCCAAGATTATACATTTATTTAAATTGCATCCACCAATATTGAGGATGAATCTAGGCAGGATATGAACTAAAGAATTTTCATCACACGTGGAAAAAGATAAAACATTCAAGGAAATTTTGATAAAAAGACATTTACTTTTGCACTCTATGGCTCAAATGTCTTAATTATCACACGATGGAAGTGAAATAAAAATCTGAATAATATTATTAAAATAAGCAACATTATGATTTCTGAAATTAAGAAGCTTCCTTTTGCTATTTTCCTCTAAAACATCAAAGCAAAAGGAAAAAGAACTGTCACTTTATGTACGATTATATTACATACATTATGTGACTTCTTCATAACTTTGATGGAATGCATTTCATTGCCTTACTCCATGTTACCGATAGCTACTTAATTGTTTGTGTTTTGAATTATACATGATACCTAAATATACTACAGTAAGAGCATAGAAGATTGCTGCCAGAGGTACCATATATTTTTGTAGACAGAGATTTTACATGCTTACCAAGTTCTTACAAATGTGGACTTACTGTAAGATGGTATTTGTAATGAATATAAACTGAATTTCTCAGCATAATAAGGCAGGAAATACTCTCAAAGAATACTCCTCATGTAATTCTTGTCTCTTTCAAATTATTTTTGAAAAAGTTGAAAACTAACACAATGCCTTCATCAGGGAACAAATAACAATTCATTGCAAATTTTTCATTTTCATTTTTTATCCTTAATAATGAAAAACATTTAAAGGAGTAGTTAAGCAGTATTCCATTACTTTTAAATTAATATATAAAGATAAATCATCATAACTTTTATTGAATTACTATGCTGATGCACTAAATATGGGATTATGTCATGGTGATGATAAATGACACTGGCAAAATGGTGGAAACTATAGATTTCCTCATTATTTACATAATTTCATTTGTAATGAAGACGAAGTCACTTACAATCAATTTGGTGAATAATGTTGCAAAACTTTTCAATTTTGGCTCATAAGAATTCAAGTTTATACATTCACCATACTAGATGGACTCTCACAAAGTAACATCCAATTAATTCAATATTGCATTTCTACTAAAAAGTATAAATGAATATAATTAGCATCAGTATTCAATGTGGTGAATTTTGTGTTTGTAGGGCTTGTGTATAGGGGCTTGGAATCCAAGTTCAACTAAGGTTTTTGCCAGCTCACAATCAGATTATCAAAGGCAGAAAGTATGTGTAGTTCAAACTTTTTTCAAAGGCAAACAACTGAAATATATCTGATTCACAAGGACAGGGCATATTATACATACATATATACATATGATGAACATAATAATTACGAATGAGATTAGGTGACAAGGGCAATAAATGGGAATTGATGTGCAAAGTATTGAAATATAGCCATTTTTTGGATTTTTAATTTGGCCCTATTGCATGAAATTCAATAACACAAGAAAAATTCCATCAATCCTGTATTGGTTATGCAAAATATCTAGCTTAGAAAATTCCTTATCAAAATTTGATAAAACTGCGACAAAATTTTTTTGACAGAAATTATTTCAGGTACCTAACAAGAATATGTATGCTTTTAATATAGAGAAGTAATGATTGGAAAACACCATAAAGATCAAGTCTACTATTTATACAGAGAGTTAATCATAGAAGGCCATCAACTGAATGAATTTTGAGTAGATATTCATAGACCCCAATGTGCTGTCCACCTAAAATTATGCTTAGTATTCCAAAGCCCAAAAGAAATAAAATTTAAGTAGACATATGTCATTCATCATGTGCAAGGTGCATACATATATTGGGTGCCATGAGGAAATCCAGAGAGAAATAAAGGCTCACCTTTTTTTTAAAATGCTCTAAAGATATTCTAGCATTTGAGAAAGCAAGTGAGCAATTTATCAGTTAAAGAGGGTTAAAAGTTGAGATATCTAACTGATTTCCTATCACATAATGTTAGGATTCACTAATATGACAGATTCTACAAAGCACATCTAAGATATTTCAAGCATATGATTTACAGACATTGAGTTCACATATAATAAAGTAAATTTTGAAAAGTTTTTACTTACCACGTGTTCTCACACTGATGACTTTACTGAACATGCCATCACCTAATGCATTCTTTCCTACAACTTGGAACTCATAAGTAGTCCCAGGAGATAATCGATTAATTGTCACCTGAGTACTTCCGGGTGGAGTCACTGGAATGGTTGACCAGTCAGAAACACCTCCTTCGCGGTACCTATTTGTACAAAGACATGAACTTTGATTTAATGTGAGTAATCAATTAAAGATTTCACAATAATTTGTTGTTTTCAACATAATGGTGATGAAGTGGGGAGTCTGTTAGAAAAAGCTACCTAACAGCATAGTTTCAAAAAGAGAGCAATACAGCACTAACATTTTTGTTGGAACTATAGACCTATAAAGATTACTGACTTTTAATAATCAAACCACTTTACTTTTCCACATAAACTTTTTAATTTTTACTACCCAGGTTTCGTTATAACATAACATCATCAGGTAAAAATTCAACTCAAAATTAGGTAAAAGTCCAACACCGTGTATATACATATCTCTGGGCGGAGGGGAAGAGGAGGGAGGAAAGAAAGGATTGGTTAAACTATGAAGAGGGGGGCTGAAAGTCTATGGTTTGAGGCGGATAGTATTATATAATTAGCTGGAAGGATATGGTCAATACAATGTTGCAAAAAGCCCACCTGACATCAGATTAGTTGGCAGAGGATTAGGGAAATGATTATTATGAACTGGGAGAACGGCACTTAGTAATTAGTTAGGTGACTCAGTAGCGGGTTGGGAGGAGTCGCTACATTGTTGAAAAAGTGTCACTTGGTTTCAGGTGAGCTGGCAGGGGGTGAGGGAAAAAACAATAACGGGGAATGTGAAGGGTAAAGAAAATCGTTGGTCAAAACATCTTCCCTGTAATTCGTGTGTTGAAGGATTTCCAACTGCTCCAGCGCATCAAGACGGTACCCTTTCTTCTCAAAATGTAAAAATTCAGGAGTAAAATCGCTGGTGTGGCCACAATCTCTCAAATGCTTGGCGAATAGTGATGCGGAGATGTTATTTTTAAAACAAGCTCGGTGTTCCTTTATTCTTGTTTCAAATCTCCTCCCCGTCTGGCCTATGTATATCCAGTTGCAGTCTTTGCAGTGGAGTTTGTATACGCCACTTTTGTGTAGTGGTTCAACGTGGTCTTTCGTGTGGCATAGCATGTTGCTTAAATTAGTTTTATTGTAAAAGGCCGGTCTCACTTTTTCCTTTGGAAGAGTTCTTTGTACTTTTAATGATAAGTGACCAAGAAAAGGGAATCTCCGCCACTTTGGCTGGTTTTCTGTATATGTGGATGAACTATATATGGATAACTTTGCTAAACGGGATAGTTTCTTACGGTAAAGGGTATCAATTAAATCTTCTCTATACCCATTGTTCACTGCAATTTGTTTAATGATCTTTAGTTCTTTAAGAGTGTTTTCTTTGGACAAGGGGATACAACATACTCTGTGTATCATGGCGTGAAAGGCCGATAATTTTTGAGCGAAATAGTGCCTAGAATTATAGTGTATGACATGGTCCGTATAACACAGTTTTCTGAAAATAGAAAAATTAAAACTATTGTTTTTAATGGTAATATTCAAGTCCAGAAAGTTGAGGGATCCATCCACTTCTAATTCCTTGGTAAAATTTATATGTTTGTCTCTGGAATTGAGGAAATTGAAAAAAATTTCCAACTGTCTTTCGGAACCCGTCCAGACGCAGAAAACGTCATCAACATATCTATACCAACAGAGGATATTTTTGATGAGGGGATGATCTGAGGAAAACAATATTTGCTCAAAATTGTCCAAGAAAATGTCTGCTAGTAGCGGGGAAAGCGGAGAGCCTATTGCTAAGCCGTCTTTTTGTTGGTATATTTTGCTGTTAAACACGAAACTGTTTTGTTCTACACACACTTTTAAGGAGGAACACAATTCCAATATCACTGGGGTTGGAACCCTTGCTTTAACAAGGGTAACCTCCGCAAGATTCAGAGCTTCTGATCTTGGAACACTGGGGAATAAATTTGTGACATCAAATTCGCAAGCATTTGAGAGATTGTGGCCACACCAGCGATTTTACTCCCGAATTTTTACATTTTGAGAAGAAAGGGTACCGTCTTGATGCGCTGGAGCAGTTGGAAATCCTTCAACACACGAATTACGGGGAAGATGTTTTGACCAACGATTTTCTTTACCCTTCACATTCCCCGTTATTGTTTTTTCCCTCACCCCCTGCCAGCTCACCTGAAACCAAGTGAGACTTTTTCAACAATGTAGCGACTCCTCCCAACCCGCTACTGAGTCACCTAACTAATTACTAAGTGCCTTTCTCCCAGTTCATAATAATCATTTCCCTAATCCTCTGCCAACTAATCTGATGTCAGGTGGGCTTTTTGCAACATTGTACTGACCATATCCTTCCAGTTAATTATATAATATTATCCGCCTCAAACCATAGACTTTCAGCCCCCCTCTTCATAGTTTAACCAATCCTTTCTTTCCTCCCTCCTCTTCCCCTCCGCCCAGAGATATGTATATATACGGTGTTGGACTTTTACCTGATTTTGAGTTGAATTTTTACCTTATGATGTTATGTTATAACGAAACCTGGGTAGTAAAAATTAAAAAGTTTATGTGGAAAAGTAAAGTGGTTTGATTATTAAAAGTCAGTATGAAGATTTTCCACCAAGTTACGCCAGAAACTGTTTTATCTATAAAGATTATATAACATTAAGATTAGACTTATTTGGACTAGGGAGAAGAAACTTGAAACTTATTACATTATTTTCACTAATACCCCCTCTATTATTATTTATTGATGATAAAATGGAATTCAACATATGATGAAATCATGTTTACAATATAACGTCTTTCATATAAGAATTGTATTTCCAAATGGTTTTGGCCATTTTTTCAAGAGTGGAGAACAAATACACTGGAGAGAGAGAGACAAATGAGAACTTATATTGGAAAAAATCATGTGGTTGATGATAACATACCAAATTGTGTAGTCCTGCTTGTAATCTGGACCCCCGGAGTACCCTGGTAACCACAACAGGGTAACAGCAAACTCTGAAGCATTGGCTGACACATTATATGGTGCATGAGGTTGAGTCCCCTCCACCACTAGCTGTGTGGCTGTGACAATTGTGGCCACTTCATTTGAGGCAACACACTGATAAAAACCAAAATCTGTTCTTCGTAGATTTTCGATGGTCATGTTACCTCCAGACATTCGAACACGATTTCTTTGTAAGGCTGAACCATCTCTCTGTTGAGGTAGACCGTATGATGATTAGTGTTGCAAGTTATTTGTTACCTTACCCTCAAACACAAGTTTACAACAGTGAAAATATAACTTAAACTCAATTATCAGGAAATATAATAAACAAATCTTAAGAAATTAATTGCAAACATGTTAATGAATATGTTTTGCAGAATAAAAATGCAAAGAAGCCTTTCCAAACTATTTCCCCTGTTATACTTCTTACAAATTTATTAACATTTTAAACTAAAATAATGGCATAATTAGAGAGAGAACTGCTCTTACCCTTTGCCACTGTATTGATGGTTTCTGAGTTCCCTCAGCCTCTTGGGCATCACAGACCATTTCGACAGACTCACCAATCTTCCGCTGGTACATTGAGTCTGGCTCAAGCGTAAATACAGGAGGCTTTCTCACCAGCACCTCCATTGGTCCAGAAGAACCCTGTGTGCCTTGAGCATTGTAGGGAGTGCAAGTGTAGCGACCCTGGTGATTTTGATTCACCTGAAATCAATCAAAAAATTTTGAAAATGAATCCCCAACTAGAGGATTAATTATGTATTAAAATATAATTAGGCCAAATGAACTGATAATGTTAGGGGGGGTTACTAGGGTCAAGAGGGGCTATTTAAAATCACTTGCAAGATTAAAGCTAAGTTTCTAAAATTATTAAGAATGTGAAAAAATACCAGATTTCTTCTTTCAATAGCTATTACAAATAGCAGAAAAATGATGCTTACTCTAGTGAAAAGCAGAGAGCCATTGTTCATGATGACAATATCTTTGGTTTGGTATGGCTCTAGCAGACGCTTATCCTTGGTCCAGGTCACATATTGTAATGGAGGGTTGGCTCTGATGTAGCACTGGACAACCCCAGCCAGACGGAATGGTAAGTACTGAACTGTAGGTGTGAAGGTCACCTTAGCAGGATCTAGAATAAGGAAAAGTAGTCATTTAGCAGGGGTACACATATATCGCTTCATCAAACATATTTGCCTTAAGGCTCGAGGACTTCATTTAAATGCGTTTTGAGACCTTTGGTTTAACAATGCGGATTTATAGGCTCACATCTGGTAAAACAATTGGGTACTTCAATGAATTTGAACATCGATATCAAATCTAACGTAAACCAACCAATATACGCAAGTTAAAGACATATCAAGCTTCACCCTTACACATATACTCATCGCAAAGCAATAAAACGTGACGTGTTGCATAATCACCAGGATCCACGGATTTGTTTGCTTTTGAACGATCAATTTTTATTCGGGGATAATATTAAAGATGGAATTGGTGGCCAGTGTTACATCCCGGAAGGAAAAGTAAGTATTGCGTACATGTTTTGATTCAAAAGCGAATATTTAATATTGTGTTAAATAAAATGGAAAACAAGTATTACTATTTCATTTTTAGCATTTTTTTTCGAGGATAAAAAATATGGATGAAAAAGAAGAAATAATTACTTATGAATAATTACCGCGGAAGTTCTCATTCAAATTTTGCTGTATCATATAATTTAAGAATAAAGATGATTAATAAGTGGCAATAAAGTATATTTGTAAGCCATACAAGTTATACTGGGAAAAGAAAACAAATTCAGTGGCGAGAAATAATAACCTCTTAAAGGCTTAAGTTTATAAATATTCATAAATGAAGTAAGTAATTCATTCGGTAGAAGAAATTTGTGGAGCTGAGCCAATTGTACGAGACTGCTTTGAGGGTTCTTATCTTAATGGTATGAGTCAATAGATAAATGCTAGTGTTTTACTAGTACACAGGCTTTTTAATGAATTTCTTACCACACTCTTCACATTTTATGCAATGTGACTGAAAATATTTTGTGGTGAATTTACAAACATTTTCGGGGTATTTCGCAGCTTTCAGCAACGGGTAGGCATTTGGAGGATGAGTTGTACTTAACAAAGGAATGAAAGCAAAAGGGAACCACGTTCTCATCTTATCACCGGGCGAGATGTATGGGGCCAATAGTACGACCGTTTGCAGGTATGACGGCTCTTATCGGGACGATCGGGAAATTTCCGGGGAAACCGAACATCCGGCTCGGCCCCGAACACCTGAGTTGAGGGGAAGGGACTCACATTCAACGTTGAGGAAGGCAGACGCAGATTGTGGTTCTCCGATGCCGTTGGTGACCTCACAGAGGAAAAGGCCCGAGTCATCCGCTGCCACGGGGTTCACGACGAGTGATCCATCACGACGGATTGTGACCCGTGTCTCCAGGGCCGTGACTTCCCGAACTGGGATGCCTTCGCGGAACCACCGAACTGTCACGTTGCCCGGCAGCGCCTTGGCCTCGCACGAGAAGGCCGCCTTCTCACCCTCCAGCTTCGTTTGGTTGGTAGGGGGCACCATTATGACGGCCCCTCCTGTGTCCACCCGGGGATGAAAGTTTAGAAACCGTTAACGGAACACCTGCCTCATCCACGACTACTGTGTGTCATCTGCTGTCAGAGAGGTAGTCACGAGGTAAACGAAAAGTAGGGCCCGTATCGCGTATCCACGATTCAAGCGGACCCATTACTCATTTTAGAAATCATGACGAAACGTATTTAGGCTTCACATTGGGTGAAATAATCACACACAAGACATTTTAGAGCAAGATTATTTTTGATATTTGAAAGGTGATTTTAATGAGTTGCAGATCACTCAAAAATGGAAATGAATGCATTAAACGTCTTTACAAACATATGAAATCATTTTCAAAAAGTGTTTGAAAAGTATTACCAGTGCGAATACAAATATTACTATAAATAAACATTTCGGAAAGGAATAATCATGCACTTAAGATTTAAAATAAGAGACTACGTGATCACATAGGAGCCAGTTTATATTACTATATTACAATATCTTATTAGAGGCGATTATTTGAAAGCAAATAAGGCTGTGGGGGTGGACAATATTCCTGTAGAAATGTTGAAATTGTTAGGGAAAGGTGGGAAGAAGGCCATATATGGACTGATTCGTAGTATCTATGAGGAAGGAATCTGGCCGGAAGATTTTGTGAGATCGGTGTTAGTTCCTATTCCAAAAAAGGCAAAGGCTTCGTCATGTGAGGATTACAGAACAATAAGCTTGATATCCCACGCAGCTAAAGTTATTCTCAGGATCATCAACAAAAGGATAGAGAGTAAGGCAAATGATTACTTAGGGGATGATCAGTTTGGGTTCAGGAAAGGAAGAGGTACGCTTGATGCCATTGCAGTAATGAGATCACTAGTCGAGAGGAATATAGAATACAATCAGGACGTTTTTGCCTGTTTTGTAGATTTCGAAAAAGCGTTTGATAGAGTGAATTGGGAAAAATTAATGCGTGTATTGCAGAAAATAGGAATGGATTGGAGGGACAGGAGACTGATCCGCAACCTGTACATGTCTCAGACTGCTCAGGTGCGAGTGGGGAACGGAGAGTCCGGATGGGCAGTGTTAGGAAGAGGTGTAAGGCAGGGTTGCCCATTGTCACCGGTACTGTTCAACGTATATGTAGAGGAAATGATTAAAGAGGCATGGGAAGAACTGGAGGTAGGAATGAAAGTCGGAGGGGAATTCGTAAAATCGGTTAGGTTTGCTGATGACCAAGCATTAGTTGCTCAGTCAGCCAAGGGGTTGCAAGCATTGTTGAGTGAATTGGAGGTTCAGTGCGATAAATATGGGATGAGAATAAATATTAATAAAACAAAGGTTATGCGATTTTCCAGAAAGAAAAAGGCTAAGCTAAATATTAAAATAGGCGGGGAAAAAATAGAGCAGGTAGAACAGTTTACATATCTCGGAAGTGTGTTGGACCAACACGGTCAAAGTGGTAGGGACGTAAGGAGAAGAATTGCGCTAGGCAAGGAGGCTTTCTCAAGGAGGAGGGAGTTGATGACGGGGACGTTGAGTAGGGATGTTAAGACAAGACTCGTAAAAACTTTGATATGGAGCGTAGCTATGTACGGCGCGGAAACGTGGTCGCTGAAGCAGGAGGATAGACGTAGATTGGAGGCTTTTGAAATGTGGGTGTGGAGAAGAATGGAAAAGGTGAAATGGACCGAAAGGAAAACAAATGAGGAAGTACTAGAAATGGTGGGGGAGGAGAGGGGTTTGTTGAGAGAAATCCTATGGAGGCAGGAAAAATGGATGAAGGGCGTATTGAGCGGTAGTGGAATGTTGAAGAGGGTAATAGAGGGAAGAATGTTGGGCAAGCGAGGTAAGGGTAGGAACAGGATAGGGATGTTAGACGAGATGAAGGGAGGAAAGAAGTACACCGAGATGAAGAGGGACCTGATATAGATTAGTTTGCTAGGTGGGGAGTCACAAAATGTTTATTTGATAGTTGGGTCCATCCAAAAACCTACCTTAACCGGTAGATTACCTAAAAAAAAAATTAGAGGCGAATAAAACACCTTGAGAGCAAGGGAACCCATTATAAAACATAATATTTCCTTAAAAACGTAGATATTCACTGCTTACAACAATAAAATTTTTAGGGGCACATGGAGTGCAATTGGTAGAGATGGAACTATTTCGACATAAATCGTCCCAGTTTTTAAAATTTCCCATGTCTAAGGACATCGAGCTTGTGACAGAAGGGCATGCTTGTTCCGATGACCTGTAGAGCAGAGCTAGCGGGAGAAATGATAATTGCTCCATACAAAGCCATTTATATCGGGTAGTTAGAAGAATCGGATTCTCACGAAAGATGATTCACAAAGTATCTGCTGATATGGGTGAGGTGGTTCTAAAGGTTTCTATCTTCAGTGAGGCGGGAATTTAAGTGAGGAAAATGCTACTGAGGCAGGCAAAGGAAAACCACCTACATTATTCATCCCACTGAATTATGACTGGCGTAAATGTTAAAATGAGTCCTGGCAAATAAGGGACTAATCCCAATGGGATCGGTGTCAGGTGGCAGCGGGAGAGACAAGAACTCCGCGGTCTCCATCATAAGATATTCTCCGCGAAAAAGGGACAAACAGAAATACGTGATGGTGTAGTAATAAGTTTGATTTGGCACGGTGAAGAGGGAGTACTTAAGTTAACTAACAAGAAGATACATATGAGAGAAATTGATTATTTATGAAAATTATGTTTAGTTTGAAGGGTAAACATGGAAATGTTTACGTGTGACGCCATAGCGGTAGTAAGATCAGATTGCAAACACTGAAGCAGGTTCATAATATGCTGTTTGATGAAAATGGGCAAAGTAGTAAGGAAACGATGATGAGAATTGAATCGCATGTGAGATTTGAATACACTTAAATTTGGATCATAGTTTTGTACGGATAGGCCGTTGAGGAAATCCGTAGGACAAGCATAGTTCGGAGGGTTTTGAGATATTGAAGTGAAGAAAAATTGAAAATGGAATGTACGGGAAAGTAAAAGAAATGGATATGCTAAGAATGACAGAAGAGAAACAAAAGGTTGTTAAGAGAAAATTATGTGGAGCTAAAAAATATGTTCATTTCACTGAATGGATTAAGGTATTCAACGTCGTGTTAGCAGAAGTTTAGATGCCTAGAAGTAGCAGCTTAGCACTTGGGCCTATCAAAACCATAAATTACCCGGAAGACTACTGATGATAGGGTGAGCTTCAGAATAATAGTTGAAGCTTATCGTGTCACGAAGTTTCTCGAGAAAGAATGACATACGACCATTTGCTGAGATTAAGGGATCGACTTGAAGAGACTTTACAAGAACATTTGGGAAGTCGCATAAATTTCTGAAAGCAATGCTGTCACGCTGACGGCTATTTCTCATCACATGCATAAGTGTAAAGGCGAAGGTTGGCAGAATGGGAGAATGTTTCTGACCTGCGATGATGACCCGGGCCGTGTGCGATATTTGACCCTCGCCGTTCCTGGCGATGCACGTGTAGTCACCGATGTCCTCGTGCCGGATTGACGAGATCCGCAACTCCGTGCCATCGTTGAACACACCCACGGTAGGCGAGGGCTCCACTGGGTTGGCATCCTTGTACCACAGAATCTCCGGCGTGGGCGTGCCCTCCGCCTGGCAGTTGAGGATTATGGCATCGCCGAGGTTCACGTAGATAATGTCCTCCGGTGTCACGCTGAACCTGGGCGGTGCTGCGTAAGGGAAGAGAAGGGTAATATTAATGGGCTAGAAGATCAACTCCTAAGCACTAATGAACTCCCAGAGAGGTTAATTCGATAATTCCAAGAATTAAATTTAATTAGAGTCATTGAACTCGATGCGTTGGAAGTCACCGCGTGATGGAAGAAGAAACTAAAAAGTAATAAATTTAAAAATGGCAAACTTTATTTAAAAATATCAAAATAATTCTGAAAATCTCAGAGTGAAATTGAGATAATATCTTGATTGGTATACATTTTACGACACTACTGTTTGATGGAGTATAAGAAAATTTCTTTGCTCTCCGTCCACAGAGAGCCATAACCTAAAGAACATAAACCCTTGGGTTACACTAATAAAACTTCATGAAGAAATACATATTAAACATATAGCGCATGGGGTCTTAGCTTTATTTCTCGCATATTTAATTTTTTGTTCTTTTGTGTTGATAACCTAAAAATTATAGGCTTTGCAGACAATATCAGTGGCGCAGTTATAACACAGGCCTACAAAAAAATTTTTTTTTGGTGCCGGGAATCTTTGTGATGATTTTAACTATATTTGTAGAGCTGAATCCAAATATGAAATCCGTTTTTATTTAACAGCTCTACTTTTTTAGATATTACGATTAGTTGTTTTAATATTTGATATATTCCGGAAAATAATTTTCAAAGTTAAATAAATCTATAAGTATACTAATTTATAACCACTCTGCGTTGTTCCTTTTATTTTCAATAAACTGTCAATAAGTTTTATGTATATTTCTATATTGTAGGCCAATGAGATAATTATTAATATAATATTCCCATATCATCATGTAGAAGATTTTTTTACGTAAGTAACAACATATCTATATCTTGAAAACTATAGCTAATAGGAAAAAACTAGTGTCATAATTGGATTCAGCACCCCAATTGTTCTTTAAATCAGCATTAAAAGCTCCGGCACCAAAACCACTGTTGGCCTGTGTAATTGATGCTCATCAATTCAGAGACAAATTACTAAGCAAGTGTCACTCGAATATATTCTTTACATGTCTCACTCGTCTGTGGGTATTAAAGGGGGGGTCATCAAAATCCAGTGAATATTTTTATCATGTCATATAAATTTATACGGTTATTATCCACTGATATTGATTGTAGTATTAGACGAAGACATGCTACAGGCCATTTAATGAAAGAAAGTCTAAATTATGACTATAAAATCTTCACGTATTAAATATTAGTTAAAATTATTTTTTGGATTAATCGTCTGTTTGAGTTAATTTCGTATTTCAGTCCAAACTTTCTTGAAAGTTGATAGTTTTCACTCATCCATGCCTACAGAGTTTCAAATCAGCATCAAACTTATCCCACTCGGACAATTTTAAGCGCCACTAGGATAAGATAAGTTCTAACGACGAGATTACTTGTTTATTATCAAAAAGATATTATAAGTCCCTTTGATAGGTCCGTTACTAATGATTTTCTCCAGATAAAAATTAAATTTTATCGTATTAATTGCGGAATCCCAGTATTTGTCAAAAAACACTACCTCACGTATAAGTGTTAACAACATGAACGGTTTATCTAACCGCAAAATGGTGCACTTTTTAAATTTAAAAGTTTACTATAACAAACCCCAAGTAAGACAAACAGAAGTAATATTGTAATTTTAATCTGGATTTGGTTTCGGAATGAATAGAATGGAATAGTAAAATTAAGAATTAGTTGCAATTCAATAGCAACGAAATTGAGTTAGGAAAAAGGAAAATTTTCCTATTGGCTGTTCATATTATAGTACCACTTTTTGTTTCCAAGATTTATATTTAAGTCATCATTGATTCCATGAAGAGATCTTACTGAATAATGAGTGTTGTGGCACAAGGGTTATACAACTTCACTGTTGATAGATTTACCAAATGAATACAAAAAATTTCTTAATCTTTATCCATTGAATAAATGATGATGGTTTCACGAATAAAGCAAAGTTCTATCGATGCATAACAGTTGTTATGACCTACTATGAGTGACAACATGTCACCTGCATCCCGGTTTGCATTTCCATTATTTAATTTTTAAATATCAGCAGTTTTTAAATCCTGTTATTGAGGAATGTTCTTAGGAACAAATTTTCACATTATTTATGGTGCACAATGAAGGAACCTTGATATACTATATACCGTAGTTGGTAGAGATTTTTGAGTTTGGAAGGCTTTGAGCGGGTTATTGCTACGAATGAGTCATTAGTTTTATAGAATTTGTGTTGATGTTTTTTCTCTACCTATGAAATATTTTAAAAATATATGTATATTGTGCATCAAGGAATGCTGATTGGTGAAATACGTGTATGATCGGGTTGATGGTAGGACACTTTCGAGAGTTAACGACATTACGAATGGAAAACTGTTTTGTAAAATGTAATTTTCCTTGGGATAATTAATTAACAGTTTAACATACTTTCCATTCTGATCAAACACATATTTTTAAGAGTAGTTGGCAAATGAAAAAATGAGGTAAAGAGGTTTTACAAGGGATTCAATAATATTTTTTGAAATAACCTGGGGTAAGTAAGTGTACGCAAAATGTGAGGAAAATGTAAGGATGTAAATGTAAGGAAAAATGAACGTTGTCAACTACTTCGTATCATCCAATTTTTATTTGTTAAACTTTTACATCAATCTCTTTTACCGAAGAGATATGTAATGACAACGTGATTAGCATTCATTGAGAAACAATGTCTTTAATCTTTGCAAGTGAAATAAGACTTCTGACAGCTTCCATGATGCATAGCTGGAATGAAGTTGGCGGGAGGAATTTACCTCATAAATATAAAACAAAGTTGCGTACTGATGTCAAAACTTTTTCGATTTCGGCGAGAGAGCGTTGAAAGGAAAAATAATGTTTATCGCAACATTTATTCTTCCAAAAACGATAAGTCTCATCCGTGACCTCGGAATATATTTTAATAGTTAAAAACAAAGAAGACATAGCCATACAGTGTATGAACTAAAACTATTACTCTGTAGTTCTGCAAGAAATAAAATGGCTGTCAAAAGAAAAAAACAATCGTATGAACGAAAGCTAAAATGGTTACATTAATGATCAATATCAATTTCAATTGTTTTATCATTTTCACACAAATGAGTACGCAGATTCTGAAGAAATAAAAGTAATATCTACGGAGGCTTCACCTCTCTTTACATGAAACTTATGAGTGACATACAAGAGAAATTAGAAATGCATACCTGCGATTTTGTGCCTATCTGTTCGGAAACAAGAAACTAAATGCTTTAATACCTTGTTTGCGAGCTTGTATCCATCTATTTTTATCCATAATATTGGTGGAATTCGAAGCAAGATAATAGCCCAACCCATATTGATACTCAAACTCCCTCCCGCATAGGAAAGGGGTGAAGTTCTCAAAGAATATAAAAACCTTGGTATGTATTTACGAAAGATAACAATACTCGTCTATCTTAAGTTTAGTTTAAAAAGAAGAGAAGGAAATCCAAGAATATATTGAGAAATTGACGAACTAATGCAATTTCAAATAAACGCATTCGACAAATTTTAATTACTTCCTTACAAACGTAGTTAAGATTTATTCTAATGATACTTAATTAAATATAACATAAGAACGAAAATTACGCAATGTATTAAGTTATATAAAATAAACAGAAAATGAAGAATGTCTCAAATAACATCATTCAAACCAAAACATTTCATTGAAGTTCGTACATTTAATTATGCGCGGCCATTATATTAGCAAAAATTACATTTTATTATCTTTTGCTATTTTATTAGCTCACTCGTAAGCCTCTTTATATGCAATTCAGACCCATTAAAGAGGCTCCCTATTGCTAATATTAAAATACTACGAGATGATTTAGATGCCACGCAAGAAAGCGAACAATGAGTAAATTGTTTTATGTTAAATAATTTACAAATTTCTACAATTGACTGAAATTCGTCCATACTCTCGATAATATCTTTCTTTTCGCAAAATATGAACTAAAATGTGCAGAGATATATTTCAAACTCTTACCGTTTTTCTTACTTTATTATAAAAATTGTTGTGTGCCAGGTGAAATCTGTTCAAAAGCGTAGATTTATTCGGGTATTAATTAACTGAAACAAAAATTCGATATTTCCGTTCATGAAATTCTCCTTTCCTAAAAAATATTATATGAACTAATTTTAAGGAATTAATCAACCATAATATATGAATCTATATATATGGACTACCTTTAACGATTGGCGTCAAGGGGCCCACATATTTCGTCCTATCCGACGGACTCGTTTAAAGTGCTCTCCACATAGTACCCGAGCCAATGATCGGGATACTACTGAAAAATCCTGCTATCCCAGTGACTCGAACCCGGGATCTCAGAAAGAGAAGCTAATACATTAGTCACTAAACAATCTCGATCCCAACTTCATTCCTAATTCCATTAGATACGCTCATTTGAAACATAAAATATTTAAAACTAGAAGTAACCCTTTCTTTTTTGACTTATTCCATCATGCTATCTTCATGTACAGAAAGCGGAATATTTTCCTGAGCCCAAAATTTAATGCTCACTGTCAGTTATTTTGTTCACACCGTCGTCGGCGGTTGTACAAACTGTTAGATATTTTATTACTGTACTCCACCAGCAACTTCTTTTCTTTGGTTCGAATTTAGCATACTCGTTCGAATATGTGTATATTTCAATTTATGATGAATTACCTATTCATAAACTAAGCATTACTAAAACTTAATTTAAAGCTTGGAAGTATTTGGACAATATTTTGCATTAATTATTTCTTTTTTCCAAAGAATCTGTCCACATTTTAGAACAGTCCTGGAACCTTCACTATCAATATTCGTCCTGGAACGATCACTTTCATTTGGTTAACATAGATGATTATAAATGATTTTTCAATTCTATTTGACACTCGAATATTTCACTGTAAAAACTTACTGTCAATGACCTAGGCAACATAAACGATGACATGACTACGTATCTACTTCCAAATCAAAAATTAATTTCCACTATTAAGATTACAGCACAGACCTTAAAATTGTAAAATTTTACCTTTTTGTGGAAATAAATTGAGTTCTAAGTAAACATTTTGACGATGGATGAGGTTTATATGCCAAAACAAGTTTCGTCTTTATCAATAAATTGTGAAACTCTTACTTAGTAGTCTCTTTTTATTTCCACAATCTCATTATCATTATGACATACGTCAAGTAATATGTTCCTGGTCAAGGATACTTCAAGATTAAGAATATTTTTCATTCTTTATGTTGCGATATTGTCGATATTTATCATTAAAGCTAATTGCATATATTTTGGAGACATGCATCAAGTGAGTTAAATGGAAAGCAGTGTGATCCCTATGACCACTTGTCGAAAATCTGATTGTTCACCAGGATCACTCATGGAGGTTTATTGTCGTGGACGGTTTATATTTTAAACTCAAGAAATTAAAATCAAGAACCGAAAGGAACTCACCGTGGACGTCCAAGTGGAACCAGGTCCCGTTTTTGTGCTGATTTGGAGATCTGTTGAGGAACACCACCTTACACTCGTACCATCCCTGGTCGGATTCCCGGATTCCGGTCAGGTTGAGGGAAGCGAGGCCATACGGCGAGTCCGGCGAGACGCGTGACACGCGGCCCTGGTATCCCTCGCCGCTGTGTGTCGGGTAGCTGTCGTACCAGATGTAGATGGGGATCTCCACGCCCTGCTCGATCGAAGGATGGCCGGGGGAATGAATTCCCGGTTCGTTGGAGCGTTGATTTGTTTGTTTGATTTTTTCCGTTGTTTGGGAGGGAGGGTGCGGAGGGGAAGGGGAGGAGATAGGGGTTGGTGGGCGGAGAGAGAGGAGAGACGATGTCGGCAGCAGACGGACGGGCGACGTCGACGCGATGCGATGAGTTGGGCCGAAACAAGTTCGGCGAAGAGAGGCGAAAAATGAGTACAAAACAACAAGCAAGAAGACACTCGGGAGAACACACTTTTTGGTGGTGGAGGGTGAGAGGTGGCATTTGTGGGTGTGTGGATGGACGGGAGAGTGCGAGGGCTGAGATTGGTTGACGTTGGGCGGGGAGGGGGGGGTGAAGGAGTGAGGAAGTGGGACCGGCGTTTGAAATCCTCCAACACAATCTCGATTCGTAACCATGGAGCCATGAGGTACGAGCGAATGCGCGAGATCTACCTGAGTTTCTTGCATCTGCTCAAACTCAAACAAAACTCCAGTCGCTCGTGGTTACACTCCGTGACTTCCGAGCTACAAGCAAGAGAGCATTTTTGAGTGATTTCAAACGGGGGCGTGTTTGTAATGCTTCGAGATAAATATGCTATCCCTAACTTTGGAGCCACGTGTAATTGTGAAATCACAAATGGTTGAAGATTCATATGCCCACCAAAACCTCGATTAGTCCGTAATTGCATTGTGTGGATCCTCAGTTACGAACAGAGATTACTATATATCCAATGATTTCAAACAAATCTTTGTTTGGAATCCTTCGGCATGATCCTCGTTCGTGACTAAAGAGCCGTGAGGTATAATCACGAATAGTTCGAGAACAGTACGTGATCGCAAAACCACCAACAACTCGTGGTCGAACCTACCGCGTGGCTACTTAAGGTCGTATTCCAGTCATTTCGAAGCATTTCGAAACACCCAGAGCTGGGTGGACGGATGTGCCTGTGAGGTTGCGAGCAAAAGGATGATCGCTGGTCGAAAGAGAGGCGGAAGGCTTCAGGGAAAGGTGGAGGCATCGCCAAGGAACCAACGGTGGTGGGTGGTGGTGCGAGGGTGCGATCGAGTGGCGGACAGGGCGGGAAGTTTGCAGAAGGACGGGAAGTAGGCTGGAGGAGGGCGAAGAAGGGTTGGAGGAAGTTTGAAGGGAGAAGCAGGGGACTGCGGGCCGCTGGGAGAATCAGGCTGGAAGGGAACGGATTACGGATTGTATGGGCCAGAGGTAATGGGGAAATAATTTCCGCTTATGTGTCGAATTGGGTGTTTTATTTAAAAACTAACGGGTACAAATACAACCGTCATAAAATAGTATCGTCAAGTACACAACCCTGCGACGATCATATTTCCACCAAACTAAGGGCCGCTGTTTCGTCTTAAAACTCACGGTAAAATAAAGAAAAATCTTCTCTGAATAAAACGATGAAAAATTTAACAGGTGGCATACTTCTTAAATCAAACGTGCGGTTTTTACTGGGCAAAATAGACTTTTATTATTACATGAAAATCCACCTTAGAGTAGTAAATGGAATAATTTTAGGTGAGTAGAAAGAATATTTTTAATCGTTATTAAGTTTTCAGTAGTAATTTGTGTCATTAAAATTAGCTCATTCGATAAAATAAATTAAATATTTAAATTTAGCCAACAAGCCGATGCATAGAACAATCTTAAATAAACCATAGCGATTGTGGCAGCATGTTGCAAATGGTTGCAGTTTTGGAAGCTCTGATGCTCGTAATTATTCCTCAACGGAACTTAATCGCCAAATCACTTCCTCCACTCTATTTCATGCAATCCCAAGTTTTTCGGAAAAACGTTACATGAAAATGAGGAAAAACTGTGTAAGATTTTCATTTCCATAAAAAGTGTTAGTAAGTCTCGAAGGGAATTAATGTGTGCCACATATTTTTAGCCCCAGCCCAACAGGATTAGTCGCATACTTGCCATAAGGAATTAACATGTATTCTACGTTGGCTTGTGCGACACTACCCTTCACCACATAATAACGTACGTGAGATTAGTAGACATGATTAGTTGCGTACTTGCCACAAGGAATTAGCATGTGTTCTACGTTGGCTTGTGCGACACTATCCTTCACCCCATAATAACATAAGTGGGAGCAGACAAAGAAATAACGCTAAAGAAGGAGGGTAAGGCAAGAATCAGAAGCCGCATAAAAGATGAGGATAGTTTGGAAAGCGGAGGATTTGGGAATAAATCTCCGTTGCCACACCCATATACTATTATTTCGATCGAAATTAAGGTTTTACTCATGGGGATCATTCCGATCGTAATGATACTTGAGTGGATCCGAGCTTCTTGAATATATTTCCTCTATACCCTGATATTATGGAAGTGAATATAATATTGTAAAATTCTCAATTTTTGCATTTGAGTATTCCCCCATCTACATACTTCGGATGCCACCTTAAATTGTCCCACGGATACTCTCTTAGGCAAGAATACAATGTTTTGACAAATAAGACAGTTTTTGAGACTTGTTTCTTGATCTTATGATTCTCTTTAGATCACGCTCAGATTACTCAAAAGTTTCATAGACTAGGCAAACGAAGAGCTTATATAATTTTTACGAATATTTTAATAAATTCTCCATCGAGTCTAACCGCCGGAAAACCATTTGTATCGATTATTCACCGAATCTCAAAAATTATCTTGGGACGGCAAAAATGTTTAATTTGCCGTGATGGGAGATCTAGGATTGGATCGCTTTCTTCTCTATGTTTGCATGGCAGCCACTCTGAAGGTTTCCTCGACGAGACGACGATCGCGAAGACAATCAAGGGAAGAGCTTCCGTTAATATGACGGAGGCGACAGTTGACGACGGTATCCGCTCCTCTGGAACCAATGTCATGCATGGAGATGCGTCCTTTGGACCGAGTGTGCAAGCTTCGAAACATGTGATGAGTTTGAGGGGGGGGGGTGAGTGTTGCGGACGACGTGTCGGGGCAAATTTTTTTCTCATGAAAGTGAGGCATATAAAGAGACAGCTCGCGGAGCCGGGCATACTGAGAATACCGGTGTAAACTCCCATTATTATCCACGGTCTCTACCGAGAAAGATTAATCGCATTTTGGCAAAGTTGGGGGAGCATAAGTGTGGTGTGGCGTCACCGTGTTGTTGGGACACTTGGACGTTGGGAAGCGCCGCCCTGTGGTCCCGGAAAATTGTTTCTACCGGAGTTTGTTTCGCGTGAGAATCCAAACATGGTGCTGTTGACGCACGCACCGTCGTTTCCATGAGACGACGGGTATCCCCATCTTGTTAGGCCAACGTTCCTCGCCCGCGTGAATGTTTTCGCTGTGTACAGAGAGCGAAGACGCTATTGCTGAAGCCTTTGGAGCGTACGCGAGGCAAAATATCCTCGCCTTCATATTTGCTCTGCGCCTGGGGGAGAGTATTTCCAAACGAAGACGCGATCGTTAATTCAGCCACGTCACCATGAACGTTCAAAGCTCAACAATTTCTCCGCGAGTGTAACTTTCGAAATTACTTAAAGTTAAAATTCTGCGAATGTGAAGGGGTCGTACGTAGACGGGAAATTGCGGTTTCTGATGAGATTCGACAAGAGCATTTTTTTCTGACTCACTTTCGGTGTTACCGAGTTTCAAGGGAGAATATTGAGTGACACCGCTGAGTTTTTCTGAATCCGTGGGCCTTCGTTTAAAAACACCTCCGACAATCGGACGGAGTGATCGTCTTTCGAACAGTTAAGTGTCATTTGACGGATGTGGTATCCCACGGAACATTTTCGAAACTCGGCAAATGCAGAGCTTAGTATTACGTTTCCAAAACCAAAGACGGCCGTATATCTTTTAGGGAAACCGTGTCACGAAGGCGATCTCTTCCTATAGTAGCCACCCCACAAACCATGTTGGAACCCATTCAAGTAATCAAGCACAAAGAGAAAATTTTAACCAATAGACGCGGAGTCTTTCTCTCGTGATCAAAATGAAACCTGTGTAAGATTTTGTTAGACTGGAGTCGGAGTAACTAAATGTTAATATTTTTTTCATTTGGGATCAAACATTCATAATTTTTAAAATCGACGACGAGGAAAAAACGAAAGCCTAACCCTTTGATTCCATTTTTTCGTTTATCTTCGGATTGGCTTACATTATTTTAACACGTTTTCATATGAAGGAGGAGGAGGAAGAGAAAAGGGGGGGGGTGGCAGCGACGATATTTTTTCCATATTTATGGAGTGGCAACGACGTGATGGGCGGGGGGCGTGACGTCATCGATGTGGGCGTGGGGGTGGAACAAGATGGCGGAGAGGAGGGGGCGGAGGAGAGGATAGGGGGGTTGAGGCACGAGGCGAGGGAAGTGGGGCGCGGGCGGAGGCGAGCGAGAGGGAGGGAAAGGGGAGGGAGCGGTCGGGATGGTGTCGGCGGAGAGAGGAGCGGGGGGCGACGCGATCGAGAATGAGGTTCCAGGGTGCGAGAGAGGGAGCGGTGGCGGGGGATATGGAATTGGTGGAGAGGAGGGAGGGCCCTGTGGATTTGGCGCTAATAAAACGGGTGAAGGGATAATATAAAGGAAGGGTGCTGCGAGGAGAATAGGTTTAAAGTCTTTGCGTAAGGATTTCGGGAGAAAGGAGGGAACGAGAGATTTGGTTAGGGCTGGAGTTTCAGAGAGGAGGGATTGGTGGGGAGGAGGGACGGAAGATGAGGAGGGGAGGAGACGTGAGGGCGTGTAGGGAGGGGGATATGTTCCTCGGAGGATGGGAGGGGAGGAAGGGAGAGAAGGGGTCCAGGGAAAATAGGAGGCTGGGGAAAGGGGTTTTTGGGTGAGCGGAAAGTAATAAAACACAGGCTGGGAGAATGAGCCGAAGGGTGAAATCGGGAATAGAATGCAATGAGTGGTGCGGGGAGGGAGGCGAGGGTGGGTGGTGGGTAGGAGACTGAATGGACCAATGGTCTGGTAAGCGGGTTGATACGAGGGCAGCGGGTGCATGGGGCAAGGGAGCGAGGGGCGGAGTTGGGAGCCGGGGTGAAATGACTCTTTTAGCCAAATTTGTTCGTCGGTCAAACTGAGTTAGGTCAGCAGAGCTTGTACTTGCACCCGCCAGAGGAGAACAAAAATTTTAGGCCCCTCCAGTCAACTGACAGCTTACGCGCTGTTTGGTGAGGTGAATGCAAAAGAGTTGCGCGGCCGACAGAAAACCGAACCGCGTTCAAACCGGGAGGGAACGCCCACAGAAATTTCCACGAAGAGCTCCATCCGACAGACGAGGAATATTAATGCTCTTACCCCTTCCAGTCTTACGGGGAGCGGGGAAAGCGATAGAATAAAAAAAACAATAAAATATGTCGTTGATTTATTAAAATTAGCTCCGGGTAGCGTCGGGGATAAAACAAGTAGGCAAATCGAAAAAAGGGCTCGGCTAAGCTGAAAAATAAACGAACCGGGGGAGGGGGAAAAACGAACTGGGTCTGAAATAAATAAAGCTCTCGGGGAAATCCGAAGGGGTTTGGCGGGGCCCGGAGGAAGAAGGAGGAGGTGAAAAAGGAAGAGGGGGAACGGGGGTCCGAGATGAGGTTTCGGGCGGTGAAGGTGGATCGGCCGAGAGCACGTAACAACCCGTGAAAAAAAATCGGGAAATAGCCTCTACCAGGAGAAGGGAAAAGGGCGTGGTAGGGGACAAGTGGCGTAGTGGCAGAGAGAGAGAGAGAGTTTCGCGGAAGAAGCAAGAATTTTGAGTTAATGCCATGAGGAGGAAGGGGCGTTAAGGAGGGCGGTGAGGCTGTGACAGGGCCGGATTTGCGCGTCACGTTGCCCCTCCTCCCCCCACAGGGAGCATGACCTCTCCGGAGCGGCTTCTCTCCCCTATGCCTATGGACCTCCCTCCATTCTACTCCCCTCCACCTCCGGTTCACAAAATTTTCCGTGCCGAATGAAATATCGCGGCGCATGATCGATCACTTTAGCTGATAGAAACGACTGATTGCACTCGATTCTGAAAAGCACAATTACGAAGTGACAAATCGCGTTAATTTCGTTTCCTTGAGCTCGTCACGTGAAAATAATTTCGGTCATTTTCAGCGCGGCATTCCGTGAAAATAAGACGGGGAGGGAATTGCCTATCATTATCACAAACTTTCAAAAAGGGTCTGCTCACGTTACTGCAAATTTAGTGGCAATGATGGCAGATAACTGTATGAAACTCTGTACAAGCCATTAAGAAATTTAAGAGACCAACGTTTAAGTCAACGGGAATGGTAGGATTAACAAGAGAAAAGCGTTGCAGGGACTTTCATTATGGAGTCGGATAGTGATCGTTTGAAAACTGATAAATGATCAATTTTCTGATACAAAGACCAGTCGGGGTAAAATTTAGTCACTCCGAACAAATTTGGACAAGTAAAAAGTCGCGTAAAGAGGGGTCGATTTAGTCATCCTTGTATCCACTCGAGTGCTACCATCGATTCACACTACTTTTGGGTAAAGCCTTCCGCACTCAATCCACATTACGCAGTGGGACAATTCTGCTCCTCCTGGGAGAAGAGAACGAGAACGGGAGTGAACAATGGGCTCGGGCTGAACAATGCGTAAACAGTAGAAGAAAGCAATTTGATTTAAATGGAATAATGCGGGGTTTGCGCGTACAATTGACGCTAAACACAGTCTCGGGTTCAAATGTTTGGCGTGACGAGGGGACCAGAAGCGATTTAATTTCATCTAAGCGGTCTGAGCGAGGAGATGTAATCGGACAGAAGTTCCGTCGCCCGCGAGAGTTTCCGAAATCGCGGCGAAATGTCGTAAACGGAACGAAGGGAGAAAAAAAAGATATGCGGGGGACGTGAGTGGGAATTGAACAAAAATAACACAGGTCAAAGAGTGGGAATACGTTTTGCTCTCGTGTCTCTGATGTGCCATGCGTCAATTATGCCCAGACTGATTCGGAATAAAGGGCGTGAGGGAGTCATGCACGAAGTCTGCCACAGAAGAGTCGCAGGCAGCCAAAGTAGTTCCACTAACACGGGAGACCTGATGTTTTTTCGCGAATGTTTGCCGAATGACAAAGGGAAAAAAATATGATTAAAAAAAAGCAATCGGAGCGTAAACAAGCGATAAGGTCGTGCGGTAGGAAAAGAGAAATGGGTGAAAGAAAGGGAAAAAAACATCCTGGAGAGGTTTTTATGAGAAAGGGGTGGAAAGTAGGAGATTGGGAGATGAGAGAAGGGAGGTGAAAAAGTTGAAGATATAGAAAGGATGGAGATCGAAGGAGGGAGGGAAAGAGGAGAGGAGGGGTTGATGGTGAGCGCGAGGAGGAGGGTGCAGAAGTTTGAGTGTTACTAGAGGACGGAATTGGAAGTGAGGAAGGGAAAGCGGGGGAAGATTAGGAAAGAAGGGACGGGGTCAAACAAAATTGTAATGAAAAAACAGCAAATGGTGAAGTTCTGGAGATGAGTTATGATGGAAAGCGGTAAAAAACCGCCCGGACAAAATTTATAACTTAAAAACGGTGGTACGCAGTGCAAGAATTGAAAGGCATAAGGGAGTTGGATGGATTACCGATATCAAAAAAGAGAAGCAGGGTTAAAGATGAACTAATAATCTTTAGAGTTCATGTAAATTTTGGATTATTCTGCGAGTGGGAAATTGTGGTAAAAATTGACATTTACGTAACCGTTTTAAGCGGAATTATTGAAAAATGATACTGAGCATGGAATGGATGAAAATTTGTTTCATAGTGGAAAAACTGAAGAATTTCACACACTTAGAAACCAGAAGAATTTAGTCCTACGCAATAACTACAGAGAACATATTAAAAAAAAATAAAAGTAGAATCATTTTTAAAAGATCATTTCAGAGAATTCTGGTGAACCCATGCATCTAAGTGCCTATTTTGACAACCTTGGAGCGTGGAAAAAAATAGTTTACGAATCCTAGTACCAATGATTTTATTTATAAAACATAGAAAAATTTAAAAGAACTCAAGCCTTGCGACACAAACATTTGAAAATATTATGAATGTGATTTTCAGTTTTCTAAATTTGACCAGCCTAGAAAATCATCAGAAGGAAGTTGGTTGGCTTTAAGCAGCATTCAATGAAAAAATGTGAAAATACGGATGATCAGTGACAGATTTTGTGTTTGAAAATTAATTCAAGAGGTAGCTCAGAAGGTGACATTAGAGGGGCGAGCGGAAAATTTGTCGAAAATTAGCGAGAAAAATTGATTCATGGGTGAAATCTTCTACAAATATTTTGAAGAAAACTTAGATACATATAATCCAACAAAAATACAGGGTCAGAGAGCAGCAAATAAACGTCTATGTGAATAGTTTGTTGTAAACGTATACAGAATTAACAAAATAGAGGTTTATAGTCGTAAATTGAAATGAGCCGTAAATAATGACGGAGTATATGAGCAATTAAGATGAATTGATATACGTAAGTTCGTATTTGGGAGTGAATAGTGATGGTAATGATTGTGTTAAAGATCGATGAGTTCATTTTTACAACTACATATGTGATATTTTGTCTACACAAAAACATCCTATCTCAATGGTATATGTGTAGTATTAGGCTGCGGAATTATGCTTTAACCGACGTCGAAAATTGAGAGAGAAAACCGAAGTGCAAAAGGAAAAGAATTACGTTTTTTTCTCGACATTTCATTTCACTCGACAATTGATAGGATTTATTGTTACTGTGAGGATATTTGAAAAGATTAATGGTTTGATACGATTGATGTCGTTCATTAATAAAAGACCGTCGCTAATAAATGTTTTTCAGTGCGAATATTATAAATATCGTATCAGTCGTCAAATTTTCTGAGAATTGAACACTCCCCTTTCCACATTTCTTCATTTCCACCAGTCACATTTTCTTCGTTTACTATGGCTACCCTCTGAGGAGTGAAATGTATTTTTTTATGATTAAGGGAAGCATCAATCAAAAGTGATTGGGAACTCAAGTGTTAGTACATTATTTAGGGAACGGCGGAAAGGAGGGTGGAGAGAAATCCTGAACGTACCTGTGCAAATCCTTCTGACGATGATGTGGGAAAAGTTCAAGGATTTGGTAGGTGGGATCCGGAGAATGGAAGGGTACCCGGTACGGCAGAAGAAGGAGAGGTTAGACATTAAGGGATGAAGAATGGAGAAGGGGGAGGGATCAGGGATATTCTTTCGTGGGCGCCGGGTGCGGCTCCCCTCAGGGGGAGGGAAGGGGTGAGTGGTGGGGGATCAGATTTGAGGGACGAAGGATATGGCGAGAGAAGCGGGGCTGATCGAGCGTTGGCACGCGAGGTGGATGTCGATGTTGGGTAATTTACCTTTCCAGGAGACCGCTTGCATCCAATGGAAATCCCACAGCAACGCGCCCAGACGCTTAAAATAAATCCCATCATCTCACCTCCGATTACACTCGGAACCTCATTTGAGATACAAATACACCCGGCTGAAAGCTATTCGGTTAAAAGAAAACGAATCTCTAGAGAATTGGTTGATGTTGATTAGTGAATGGACGCATTCAGGTCAGTTAAAAGCACTTTTCACCAAATGCATAAACTTATAGCTCGAGAGCCTATCCATAAAGCTTATAACGTGATGTCCTTCAGTTGGTAGTATGGCCGTCATCAACGTCCACAGCAAGATTAAATACTATAATGCATCTTCTCTTGACACAATTCTTTTGAAATATGCCAATATTGAGTTAAATCATGAGAGAATTGGACAGAAGGTGGCAAATGAATGTACATTTTGAGAAGCATCTGCTACAGTTTTCGCATAGTAATCTAAATAAAAGAAATCAATCTGGAGAAGAAGAAGGAAATTTTTTGAAGGAAATAAAATAAATTGACAAGACAAATCGATGAATTTTTGAGGGGGCCACTGGCGTGTTAAACATTTCAGTCACAACGGGAAGCACCGAGTAAGGAAAACTGTCTCGATGTAAATGTTTTCTCATTTCATCTAGACTGAATGATATCCCGAAAAAGCAAATCAAAAGGAGAAAGCAACGGAGAAATAAAACTGCTTTTTTCGTGATGGAGGTATGGCGGATGGATTTGTATAAAAAAATTTGCAAGATGAGATATCCTATTCAGTTGTTTTTGAAATAGGTACTAATCAACTTCAAAGAATGCCCTGCCTCATGAAGTTAATAATGCGCAACCTATTCCGCGAAATCCAAGAACTCTTTGAAAGTCATTTATGAAAAGAGAGCAACGTGAAACGAGCTGACTGAAAACACTCACGAAGGAAAAAATATTTATTTGCATTGATGAGGGATCCCACCCGGGTTGAATAATAAACAAGATAATGGCCAACGGAATCCAAAAATACAGGACATAACGTTAAACAAAACTCTTGAATGCAGGATGAGTTGATGAAAGAAATCACTATTTTTTTTTATAAAAATTGCTTTGATGAATGGACGGGCAAATGGTTTGAGAAGTTGGATACCGAAAGTTCCGAAGTGAGTTAGAATGAAAGCGGTTGAGAGGGAGAGAGAGAAGGAGGGAGTCTATGATTTTGGTGGAGGGAGAGTTGAGAGAGGGCGGGTTGAGGAGGAGAAAATGAAGGCAAGGCGAGAGAGGGAATAGATAGGGAGGCTCAAGAGGGGAGGAGTATAAACAGAGAGGGCGGTGGTGATGAGAGGGGCCTGATAATGAAGGGGGCTAGAGAAAGGGGTAAGCTTGGTGCGGGAGAGGGAAGATGGGTTCGGAGCACCTTCCAGGCCCTCTTCGGCGAGCGATGGGCTGGGGAGAGGGAACTAAGCAGGAAAGGGGTGAGGGAGGGCAGGAAGGACGAGAAGAGGGGAGTGGTGCGCGAGGGTTTTGAAGGTGGTTATGGAGTGTGGGGTGGGAGTATGTGGGGACTAGGGCACTTGTAAGTGTGGGTTTCCCCAGCATGCATAGTGGGTGGAATCATAATCACATGGTGGGTGAGGCGGGAAGGAGGAAGGGTTTTGGAGGGAGGGGCGCGGCGGGGAGGATCGGGGGGGGGAGGAGAGTACGCGCGCACGGGAAGCTCTCGTCGGGGAATTCCTGTTTCCACGTGGATGCGCGCTCACAACGCGGAGATAAGGCGCCTCTTGAGAGCCTTTTGTTTTTCCCCCGCGCGCCCGAAAAGCGTTCGTCAACTGTTAGGGCGGCGAGAGGTGGCAAAGGGGTAGGAGGGGGTTTAGCGTTAGGGTGGACGTGGGGGAGGATGTGGGAGGAGAGAGAGAGAGAGAGAGGGGGGGGAAGGGAGAGGCAAAAAGGGAAACATTTTCTCGAGATTCCCGCGCGTCGTGGCGGTGGTGCTATTATTTCTTGTTGGCGGCAAAAATGGCGGATTCCGCTTTCCTTGGAATGGGTTCAATTTTATTTACGCGCGAACCGGAATTTAATTAAATTTCCTATTTAGTTCACTCTAAGATCTCCCGAAAGGAAAATGCTGATTCGGAGAAATTAAACTGAAAAATACGTATCATTCATGTCCTTGTAGAGCTAAGCAAGAAACATTACCAACGGCAATGCAAAAAATACACTGTATCAATTTGTATTTATTCATGTTATGTGAACGGATTAATTCGCTCATGGCTATATTAAGTACCGGATACAGAGATGCAAAACAAAGTATACCAAAGTCATTATCTATGAGCAAATCTTTCCAAATTGACGAAGAGTCGGCAAAAAATAGAATTTTGCATGCAATTTGACCCAGTGGTGTATTTTGAAATAAATTAGAGAACGATAAAAATATTTAAGAAGGACATAACTTGAATGAATTAGTCTTATTCCAATTGAATATTGGGTCATATATGAATCGAAATCCAAAATAGATCTTCGAGATTTTACTTAAAAAAACCGGTAATTTTGGGAATTCGAACAAATGCTTTTCACATTTATCTTTCCGCTTGCCGCGGTTACTTCTTTTTGCCAAAGCATTTCGCCCTAAAGTTGGAGATGTTATGAAAATGATCTTACTTTGCTTTTTTATGATCTTACAATGAATTAAAAAGATTTCCTTGGAAGCTCCTTCCGTGATACGTTTAAACGCAAAATCGCAGCAAAAAGACGAATATGTTTTTCATTACACTCTTCAGTAAAGTCTCAAAAATTCATGCAACAATACATTACACGAATCGCAAGAGGAACAAATATCTACCAACTACAAACTATATATATACATATGTATATATTAACATGTGTACATAAGTAATTACATACACGATACAATAACATACGAGTTCATCGAGAGAGAAAAGGAAGTATCATATAGATTCGAAAGTGAAAGTACCAAATTACCGACGGTTAGACTACATATAAGCCAAATGCGTCAAAAGCAGCTGTTTACTTTGTATGAAATAGTATAAATATATACATAGTTTTTCAACGGAAGCCATATCCACAAAGCATTGTGTGCTCGTGTTTTGCACATCAAACATGCGTCTACCTGCGAAACCATAGAGAGTATGTGTGCAGCGCAAATAGAGAAAGAGAGAATAGAAAGACAGCAGATGCATGCAGGAATAGGAGGCGGTGTTTTATGTGTCGGAGTTCGAGCCCCGTCTTTAAGATTCTTGCAGTAATGGTTTCTGCTCTTGGGAAAGCCAAAGGTGAGTGAAAGAGAAAATCAGAGAGAGAGAGAGAAGGAAAGAGAGAGATAGAGAGAGAGAGAAAGAAGTACTTGGCAGCCGTAATGGGGTATATGAGGATGTTGAGGGCTAAGTTCGGGGAAGAAAGTGAAAGGTTTACAGGGTCGGCTGAGGGTCTGTTCAAGGGGGCTGGGCGCAGAGGTGGGTGAGGCAAAGGACGATCGGATCAAAGAGTGTGTGAGAGAAAGAGATAGAGAAAGAGGTTAACTAATAGCTGTAAGAAACTATTCGCCTCGCGATCTGGAGAAAATAGTAAAAAAGAGGCTTCTACCGTGTGTTGAGCGGAGTCCACAGTTGCTTTCAACACAGCTTGAAAATAAACACACACATACAAAAGAGCATCATGTATATTATTAATATTCATTATGGTTTGAATTTTACCAGGTTGAATGCTGATTAAATTTTTTGTGCCCTATGTAACGAAAAGAATACGGCAAGATGTCCAGCAGCTGCAGAGATTCGTAAAAAATGTGCATTTATATAGGTATATATATACTGGCATTAGTAAAAAAATGTAAAATATTATATATCTATCTGATAAACCGAAAAAAGTGCCTTAAGATGACTGTAAAAGTACGAATGGAAATTTTGAAAGGTAAAGTGAACGGTTGGAAAAGTGAAAAAAAGTGGTGAAATTGACGGAAATATCCTGAGGGTTATATGTGCACTTAGGATATTCACCGTGAAATATAATAATATATATAAAAATTAGACATAAAAATACTAAAGGTGCCAGCTATTTATATATATATTATATACAATATAATATTAGTTGGACTATAATTTGCACAAGTTTGCGAGATATATAAATATATATATAAACACATGGTGATTTAGATATACACAAATGGGCAATCAAAAATCAGAAAGAGACAGGTAGCAAAAAGTGAGTAAAAAGTCGCTCGAAAAAGCGTTCAAGCTTTTAACTGCCTATACATTTCCTGGCCTTCGACGGTGAAGTGACACTCCAAAGATATTTGCTGATTGCTGAGGTGAGTGCACTTCACTCAAAAAACCAAAATAAAAAAAAGAAAATACATCGTAATGCTTAATGAAGGAATTTCTTGAAACAAACGAAAAAGACAGAGAAAAATTACATATTAATACGTTATAATACTGCGAGGTGGGAGAAAAAGTTGCTCTGGCCTTTTCTCCAAGTTTTAATCGCTGTGGACTGTGAGGGTGGGGTGGGAAAATACACACTCGAGGGAGTAAGAAGGGGAGGCCAAGCAGCAGCGCTCTTGTGCTGTGACTCCCCTGGAGTCTTTTGTCTCGAGGAAGAGAGCAGAACTAATCAGACGGGGATGACTCGGTGTGTCGTGCTCTTTTAGGAAAATAAGGATTTGCGGGGGTGGAAACGAGAGGGTGGCAGAAGGATTCTTCCGAGAGAGGGAAGGACGTTTCGGTTTGCAAGTGGTTGGGACTCCGTAGAGATAAATGACAATAAAAAAATAATTATATATAGATAAATGAATAATTCATCCTTAATATCAAGAGGAATGCATCTTAAAATATCAGAAAAAATATACTGTGCCGTGGAGTGCCTTGACAAACGTTTTAGAATTTAAATGAACGAACGAGAAAGAAATATTTTAATAATTAATTTTTGGCGCTTTTTTCATTTCGGATTTGAACTATTATGTTTCAATCATTTTTAACGCGTTTGTTATTTTCATCAAAATAATGATAACAAATACATCTAAGGAAAAAGGCTGCTGAGTGTTTGCAATAGGGAATTATAATGTACAACATAGGCAGTTAGAAGACTAGAACCTTTTCAGCATTATCATACCCTTTATTCAATAAACTGTAACCAATTCAAAGTTTTAAATTGCCAGGAGGCAGCTGCCATACAGCAGAAAGCTACTAAAGAGAGAGAGAGTATCAAGAATAATCGGTGAATAATTAAGAGAGATATTTGGGTAATCACATTACACCAAGCTAAAAACACGATTGCCCTCCACTGCACAGTGTTAAAAATAATGAGCATTCCCCCTAGGTCTACTTACGCTCGACCGAAACAGCAGTTATAATTTCTGCGGAATCGGACGAGGGACACCGAGCGATTAATTGAAACAAATAATTGAAAGGCGCGAGGCGCTTCAAATTAACTGTGGGGAATCTTTCTAGGAAGCACCGAGTTTACTAGGCACGATCGCAAAAAGGGGGACCTCTAGTGAATTTCACTTAATTCATATGAAAATAATGCCAACTCGCCTCCTGGTAAAACAAAAAAAAGCTAAATGAATTAATCAATCTCTGCGCCAATACCTCGCGTTTTTATCCACTCCTTTTCTTTTCACAGCTCATTTTTGTCACACTACAGGAGTGGGTGGAGGCGAGTCATCTCAATCATCTATGCATTTCCTTTTTACTAAAAAAAATCCCATTCATTCAGGGGTGGCCTCTTAGAACCCCTTTTCCTGGGATTCATGACACACTTGGGTTGGAAGAGAGCATCGGGAGGAGGAAGGGGAAGAAGGTGGTGCGCGGATCTTTTAGACAAGACAGGCAGATAGACAGACAGGCGGGGAAAGGGTGCGTGAAAGTGAGACAGAGAGAAAGAGAGAAAGAAGAGTGAAGAGAAAGAGTGATAGAATAAGAAAAGGGACGAAGGAGAGGGTGGTGTTTTTCTCGTAAGTATTTCTCCGGCTGAACAGTGAGAATAGAAAGAATTAGGAGTTGGGGTTTGGAGTGAGAGCGGGGGAGAGGGGGGAGAAATAGTAGGAGGGAGGTTTGGTCCGTTGTATCGAGGGTTTATTTTGAACATGTTCTCTCTCTTTCAGAGTTTGAGGCTACTAATACCCCTCACGGAATGTTAACCGCCGTGGAAACGTTTATCGAAATGGTTATAGGGTTGCTACAGTTCTGGATTATCGAAGCTTACCCGATTTATTAGGTTTTTCATTGACTTGAAGAAATTTAGAATGCTTACGTCAGCCTAACATTAAGGAGTTTTAGCCGGGATTATCTGTAAATTTTTAATGGATATCTCCATCTTTCGAGGAATAATATTTCGTCTACCAGACTCTTTTCATTTCCTTTTTTCCAGACTTGTAGCAACTCAGTGCTGGGTTCCTCTGGGTGTTTACGTGTAATGCAGGATTTCCTATGATAGGAGATGTAGCGCAGGGTGAGGGACGATTGAGGAAAGGCAATCACTAAAGCTAGGTGTCGTTGGAAATTCGTTTGGATTTGGGGCGATTTTTCAGGGATGTTTTTTAATTACAGTGCAAGATTATCGCTATTTCACGTCATTTAGCTCCAGGTTAAAAAAATACCAGCTGTTTTGCCATTACTTACGAATTCAAGCAAATCTTCTAAAGCTTCTTGGAATTTTTATCAAATGTGTTTTAAATGGTCCTCAATATTTGTGCGGTGGCTCATGTATCAAACGGCCGATCACTCATGCGATTACGTTGACGTTTTGATTGACAATTTTTGGAATACGAAGCAAAATTCCAATATTTGCTGCATTAACAGGTTATACGCAAAAAATACTCCCAACGCAAATATTTTTAGGGAGCATTTAATCTGCTTCTACTTTTATTTATTATATGCATATCGCTTGAAGGAATTTTTCTCATTTAGTTTGACAAAGGAATTAAAAAAAAATCCTCAGATGGTGAAAATGCTTCTCCATTGAAACGATTTGCTCTAATTCCTGTATTTCCCCTGAATCAAATACCGCCCTCCAAACCTTTCTGAAATTATTGTGGTTATAACTTGGATTTTATATATATATAGTTGAAAATAAATTATTTAAAATTATCCAATAGAAAATTATATTGTATATTGAGAAGCATAAAAGTCGCAGGGGCCTGTACAGAAAAAGTAGCACTCAACACCGCAGTTTAGTAGTTTTTATAAATTATGGTCGTTTTTTGTTGTCTGACGGCGAATCGCCAATCATAACAGAAAATGAAACAAAAGCCTACAGTCTGGGCGAAATTTTGACTCCATACCTTCACATAATAGTTCAAACAATACACCAATTCAACACAATATCATTACTCCTGAATGCGATATGCTCGTTCTACAGTGTGGACGTTTAACGTGAAAGCTTGCCACTTTTTCTCTGTTTTATAACAACCCTACTATTTCATTCTTTTAGAACCTAGTTGTTAAGTTTAAAATAACAGTTGTGAGAGATGGAACGGGGGACAATTTTCCGACTGGTAATTGTAACCCTAAGACGGCACCATGTACTTAAAAACGGACACCCCGGAATGGAGGCGGCCTCTCATCGCTGTCAAAATAATGTCAGGGCCTGTGAACAGCAGCTTTATTAATCCCCCTCGCAGTGTCACCGGAAAACTGTGATGAGGCAGGAAGATGAGAGAGCAAGCGAATGGCTTCGAGCGCGCGTTGGTATTTTTGTCTTCTCGCAAACAAATTGAAGCGTTGCTCCCCGATTATTCCCTGGAGAGCGCTTAAAGGATTACTGCTCGACGCTCCGTGCTCCGGTAGCGAGGACTTGTACACGAATATCGGGACCATGGCAACGAATCGACGACTGCTCCTTGTCCAAAAAAATATATATGTACATATTTATACACGTGCACTGCCACCTGATGTAGGGAGTACGGGGGCTTCGATGTTTTTATTAATCCACGAGGATGTGATGGCATGCAGGATTAAATACGTTAAGAGGACATGCTGCGAAGTATTTCTGTTTTCATGATCCCATGTTTACTGCGGAAGTTTAGATTCAAGGCAATTCCATAACACTTGCAAAATAACTTCGGAGCACTCGAGGGGAACAAAAGTTTGATGCGTTTCGTAAGTAGAACATTTTATGTTATATGCCTTATCTTTTTACTAGTGTTGAGTTATCAATTAGTACAAGGTGCTTGGTTTTTAAATAACAATTAAATCAATACTTAAAATCACGTAGAGTTTTAAAAATGGAAGGATTATATAAAATACGCAAAGTTAAGTGAAAACATTAAAGTGAAATCGAATCCAGGCATCAAGTCCCAATATCCCTTATAGGAAATGAAGCGCTCTTGAAGTTCCCATCTGATTTTGTTCAACAAATAATGGCTTGGCACAATTGAGATTTTCTCTAACTATTTTTGTTAACAATTTAGAGGATAAGTTATACAACTTTGTTTGGCGAGTTGGAATGTATGGATGGAAGTGTCATACAATGCAAGTAATCTTTACCCCGTGAACATCAATATATTAAATCAATAATTACATTACTTTTAAACGCATAAATAATTAATATAAATAAAAGTTGGCTAATATAAAAGATGTGTACTGACACAGCATAATCCTGATTTAGTTCCGTAATGGTTTTATAAAATGTTTTCATGCTTAGAATGAAGGAATACATTGGGATGAATATTATTTTGTAGTAAACTTGTGATTAAGAATTCATTATAAATAATTATATATTTCGAAAATTCAATATTTTTGACGAAATCTATTTTATACATTGCTTTTATCCAGAAATACTATTAAATTTTGAATCTCGTACATCAAAAAATGTTGATGACGTAAAGAGAGGTTTGACACACTGTATTCAAATCTTTAGGACTACTTTCTCAGATATTTAAAGTGTAAAATAATGTTTTCTTAAAATAAACCTTGTGGTTTTCAAAGAAAATTAATTATACGCTCAAAAGTATCAATTATAGAATGGAATTTCGTGTGGATGTTCACGTCGTGTAAAGAATTTGGCATTCAATTTTAGCGAGTAATTTTCTTCGTTCCTTCGTTTAACTTTCAAAAAAGAAGAGTGTGCTAATGATTCTCGGATAAAGTCTGGGTTGTAATGTATATTCTGCTAAATACTTCTACGAGTATGGAGTCAAAATCGGTCGCCATATGAAGGATTCGAAGTTGCTGATTCTTATGATTCGTCCTGAGTTATCATCAATGGGGGTCCAGGGAATGGCAGGGCGAGAGAAGGGCTGATGAAGAAATGAACGTAGTGTCACGAGCGTTGAGGAGGCGTAGGTGTCGGATCAGTTTGTAGCCAGTGGCGAGGAAAAGTGCCAGGATCAGTGCTTGCGTCGTCTACCGCCGAGGAGTGATGCAAGTGCCTTATTCGGTCACTGCGAGCGAGTAGGGCTGCCACCCTTTCTACTTTTGATCTCATGGTACGATAAATAATATCAGGAATAAAGCTGCAAAATTACCTCATATAAGCAACCAAGGCGATAAAACATAAGACATCCCTTCGCTATCTCATCAAATAATTGAAATACGTTTATTCTTACGCTAGATTAAAGAACATCATTTGCGTCACTCAGGTCATATTCGCTGTGTAGATTTTCATAAATAGCCTACACCCCACCAACTGCAAACTATTAGTCTTATGCCTTATCGTTTTCAGTTTTTGATTACAATTTATTATTATAATTTATGAGGTTATTTTATGAACAATCATTCTTTCTTTACGAGTGATAAATAATCCTTCCGTAATTTGAAAGAACGTGCTAAAATTCCCGCTGATAACAAAAGCCAGTAATTCACTTTTGGCAACAAGGAAAAGGGAGCGATTGAAAATTTTATTAATATGGACTGCACATACGATGGTTTATTTTTAACGAAGAAATTTCCACTTTATCCATATTTTGGATACACATTTATTTGCTTTTAAAGATGATTAATTGAAAAAAAATTAGTCGGGAACTTATACACATAATTCGAATTCACAAGATTGAATTTTTAGCATAATTCACATGAAGCTGTTCTGGAAAAAAGAACGACTCGACCCTATCGGAACATGGCATTCTCCTCTATGCCGCGAGGAATGCATATAACCAAAAGATATACTATCAAAAAGAGAGATCAGACCACTTGATATGAACGTTAGAGGTAGGTTTTGCTTTACGTTTTTAGAATTCGTCTTATTCGAACAAACAAACATGATTTAACAGGTGGGAGTAAAGAAAAAATATTAGAACTTGAAACATTCACCGTATGAATGCAAAGAATATCTTGTACGCCGACGAGGAGTTAGAGAAGTCAGCGAAATGGTGGCAGCACTACAAAAGTTAACAGGAAAACTATTCTTGAGGCAAATGACAGCTCGCGAAGCCAGCGCGTGATGTGGGTGATGAGCCTCGGCAGCCAATTGCCGGGCGGTGGCCAGGACGGTGCCGGGGTTCTCCGACCGAACCAACGGCGGCAGGGTACGGCGGCCCCCCGGCGCCGTCCGCCGTGCTATCATTCCCAAGGCGTTCAGAGTGAAGAACCGACAGACCGGTCCGGTGCTTTCATTCGGAGGTGCAGTGCCAGGGGTGGCAAGTAGTGGACATTGGTGGTGGTGACCCTTTTTCCGTGTCCTGCAGACATACGTGGTGGTGCTCTCTCTGTCGAAGGAGGTGAGAGAAGTGAGGCGTGCCGTTACGGGTGGTCACGCCGAGGTGGGCTTTCTCGGCTGAGGACATGACGGAAAGGGGGGGGAGAAAGGGATACGAGAGAGAGAGAATAAAGATGGGACTTGAACGTAAGAAGGGAGGGGGTGACGGGTGGAAAAGATTTTTTTAATGGTTGGGTTTTTAAAGGGTTCCCGTCGAAGTTCTTTCCAAAACTGTCGACGGCGGCATGATTATGCATCTGACTCAAATATTTGGGGAGAGGAAGGAAAAAATAACGGGTTTTAACCGATGTTTTTCTTTAAACGGTTAGGTAGATGACCAAGAGGTGAGGGAGTGAGTGGGGGGGAAATGGTGAAAAACGTGGAGTCCCTCTGGGAACGGATGTAGGGGTTTTGGGAGGATATTAGTGGTTTGATACGGCAGCGTTGGTTGTCGGGACAAACCGACAAAGTTGATGTGTACCAAAGTGTATACTCAAATATATATATAGAGTAAGAGAAAGAGAGAGAATTGATACAGAGAGAGAGAGAGAGAGAGAGAAGAGAGAGAGCGCGAAAGAGACAGAGAGACAGAAAGAGATAGAAGACAGACAGTGAGAGAGAGAGAGAGAGAGTTGGGATGAAGTCGAGGCCTACCGTGTCGCCTACCTTCTTCTCCCACTGCAACACATAGGGGACCGGATGGTCCCCTGGGAACTCAACATGGCAGTTAAACACCACTGATTCGCCCAGGATGGCGGTGATATGGACCGCATCCTGGAAGCACAACCCTGTGGAAATGGAAGAGAAATATTTTTAGAATCCAGTGCCAACATATCAAGAGAGAAATAATTTTTTACTCGATTCTCTCATCATTGAGAACTCACTTCATCCACTTCTCCAAAGTACCACTTTAGAAAAAAAATATGTATTCCTGAGAAATTAAACGGCATAAAAAAATATTTTCAGGTGCAGTGCCGGGGGTGGCATATGGAAAGTGGTGGTGACTCCTTTTTCGTAAAATAAAACTATTTTGCGGAATGCAAATAAATTAGATTATGCAAGAAGAAAGTTAATATGCGTTGAAAACGAGAGCATTCAAAATTTTTGTTCCTCTAGTTTAGCAAATTATACCAAGGAAAGTAAATGATTTGGGTCAGTATTTCCTTATGACCTCTCTAAGACCAGTAATTCAGTAATGAAAATAAGATCAAGGTTCTTGCTTCCCAGTTTGGTGTAGTGTTTGTTTTTATGCTATTTTTACATGATCCGTATCCCTCCAGTTGTATTGTTGGAGCATAATTTGAAAAGAACTGTCATGATGAATGTATTATTATTGTGAAATGAACAAACCGTAGTAATGCTATTTATTTATTTTATTGAGAACACAATGTATACATCCACTGTTCTTTATTATCGTACAACTAGTTTCAACGCTTAGGCGTCATCATCAATGACGCCTTAGCGTTGAAACCAGTTGTACTATAATAAAGAACAGTGGATCTATACACTGTCTCCAAGCGTTCATTGTCGGCCCATAAGGGCACACATACACCGTCCCGGTGAGCGAAAACCCACCCTAACCGGTCATTTAACAAACAAGATAAAGCCATGACATTCCAAAAAAACATCTCATTCGTGTGCGTGTTGTTTGTGAGAGACGAGAAACTTATGATTTAAAGTAAGCTATGCTATAACAGAGGTTTACAATAGTGGTTGAAGCCGACAGGTAACGGCTCATTTAGAAACTAGGTTAAACTTGGCGGAGAAAAGCTATTACATGGCATACAATTTGAAAGAATATGTGTGAATTTGGAATATTGTCCGTACAGGTGGACTAAGGTGGAATACAAACTAGCACTAAGAGAAGAATGAATAAAACTTTATGGTAACAGACATAGGAAAGACTCATAGGCGAGTTACGTCCTTAGGCAGTGTATATGTATGCTTATAGTTGATATCGTAATCCCAGATGTCGGATAGCAGAGCATGTGTTCTTAATAAAATAAATAATGAACATGAACTTCCATAAAGCCGACCCTGAAACAATAGAAAGTAGTAATGCTCTAAGTAGCAACGCCTAAGCGTTGAAACCAGTTGTACTATAATAAAGAACAGTGGATCTATACACTGTGTTCTTAATAAAATAAATGATGAACATGAACTTCCATAAAGTCGACCCTGAAACAATAGAAAGTAGTAATGCTCTTTGTGAAGTTCATTGACTGATATTGCCACATTACACCGAATATTTGATCACGAGAATATCCATCCCAGAGAAGAGATCCAAGGTCTCAAGTACTCGAAGTTGATGATTAAATTATTTAACCATGTAACTGATGTCAAAAAAAATGGTTTTTCACAACTTGGCCAAGAAATCTTTTAATCTTTTGAAGTAATGCTGATTTTAAGCGTTTTTATAGTAGCATAGGGACATGAACTTGAAATGATTTTTTATCTAAAACAATAAGCAGGAAATTGGAATTAAATACTGTTTTTATTAAAAACACTATATTTATTATCACCTGCAATATTGATAATTAGTTGTTTTATAAAGTAAAAGTTATCAAATTATTTCGTGGGTCCAGCAAGCTCGAAAAGATTACTACTAAAATTTTCAGTAAATTTAAAAAATGAACAAAACATTAGTGTAATGCATTAAACAAGAACTAAAAATGCGCTGCGGCAAAGATCGGAACACATAAATAAATAAATTTTTTTAGCTTTCTTTTTTTGAGGCGTTCAAATGAGTTGACGCAAAATTATTTTGCGGTTGAATATGTTTTAGGGAAGTTCTTTGAACTCTCATTCAAATATATTTCCTTCGATTCACAGATTGTGGAGACATAATTCGCACTAAATAAATCTTATTTCGCATAATATTAACGGAATTTTTATTTCAATCTAAAATGCCCTCCCTATCAGGTCATAGTTTTTAGAATTTAAGTAGCAGCACCGGACTCTAATATTAAGGTATGGCGAGGTATTCAGTGAAAGATTCCACAAGAAGATATTAAGGAACATCTTAGAGTGCCACAAGGTTTCTTGAATTAAAGCAGAACGTAAGTTTAAAGTAGAAATATTTAAGATATGGAGATTAAATAAGTGGCAGGAATAATGCAGAGTATAAACTCGAATAATACCTGCAATAATTCTGAAATGGTATAGATTTTCAAAAACATCAAAATCATTTACTGCTTTCGAGAATCATGAAATCCTGTGAAAAATATTATAAATAATAAGTAAGCATATAATTATCCAAGAATAGCATTCAATCTACCTTATGGATAAAAGATACTCAAATAATAAAACCCAAACGAGGTCACTGAGACTTGCGGAAGGAACACTTTTACATATTCCGTAGTCATACCAGCCACGGATGAGAGCCTAGAACAGAGAATTATTTTTTGCGTGCACACAGGGAGCAATCAGAATTCTTTCGAGAATTGATATTTGCTTCTATTACCACTGCAGGCAAAAAAATATAACTAATCCCAAGAAGTTTGATGCTCGAGATCCACTGAAGTAAGCTATGGGGAAACATTTTACCGAAGCGTTAATTAAAAACCGTGCTTCAAGCAGCAAAGACGAAAGGAGACCTCTCACATCGATTTCACTTCGATCACATGCTTATGCACACCGCACGCCGTGAGTGTATGTTCATAAGTGTTGAAATATATATATATATATTTGAGTCATATCTTATCTTCCGAAGAAGACGGAGTTCGAGTCCGTCGAAATTATCAAGACATTATTGTGAGTGTTCTTTTTATGTGTTCTCGTGCTGTGTGTTACTGTCTAAGTTATATATATATATATATATATATATATATATATATATATATATATATATATATATATATATATTCAAACTTGAAAATCCCGCCATACGGCGCACAAATATTCATTCAAACAGAAATAGGCATAAGGAAAGGGGATAGGAAAACACATAAAAGGCGAACACAGGACATGTGGGGAAGGCGGTTTTTGAGCAGATCACGAAAGTAAAAATATTTCCCTATCCGGGATATATGAATATATATATATATATATATATATATATATATATATATATTCATTCCCGACCGGAGGCCCCGGGTTCGATTCCCGGGCAAACCATTCTGGGCACCTTCAGCTCCACCCAAGCCATGTGCTTTTTCGGGTTACAGATCTTCCTGGGAAACCATAACCGGCACAGGGAAAGGAACTGGCCCCCTACCCTGGTATGTGAATTTCACACGCCGTCGGGCTTAGTACTGGGTGAACTCTACCATCACCTACAAAACCGACCTTCGAGTTGATTACTGTCTTTGTGGTTTTTTATACATTATATAATTGTCACACGCACATATATACATGTGTATATATACATATATACATGTGATTATAAAATATATTACACATCCACACGTGCGCACATAAACATATGCATATATTTCTTTTTCCACGTGTTTTCTGCTTGTCGTGCATGTGCCACTCAAGTTTTATGTACGATCACTTCATAAGCCTTTCCACGAGCATACCATGCATATGTAAACACATACTAACACACACACCTGTATATTCTTATGCACATACACACCAATATGAATCTATGCATAGCAATCGGTGGATGTTGCAAATATTTATTTAACAATGCATCCAGTGAAATACAACCATGGAGACTGAGGTTCTCCCCTTTTCATCACCAAATTTCATCATGCCGTTTAGCGGGAAACCTTTTTGCTCCGTGAAAAACAATCCCTCCTTCTCCCTGTTAATCACCCTCTTCCCATGCCCAAATCCTTTTAAGTCCCACGCCACACATCACTCGATCCTTTTTGCGCTACTGACCTCTTTCTCCAAAATTTACTGCCCATGCCTTTTTTACCTCATCCTTCTATTGCTTTCTTATTTTTTTTGACCCTGTGTTCCCTTAAGTCCTTGGTCGTTCCCTTCCCTTGGGTCGTAAGAATCTCTTGGTTTCGCCCTTTTGCGCACCGTTCTCCCATTCACCCCTGCTAACCAGCCCCACCGCAACGCAGAACCCTACCCGCACCGTTGTGTCTCCTGAAGCGGCCAGTTTTGACTTCAAAATTAAGGGAATCCAAAGAGTCGGGAAGGAGGTGAGAGGGTTCTCGAGGTAGGTGAATGGGGGAGGCGGGGGAACGTGCGGCGGGTGAGAAAAGTTCGAGGGCTGGGATGAGAAACGGTCGGTCTCGATTGCCCCTTAGTCATTCTCCCTTAGTGGGAACCCTCATCGCTCTTCCATACCCCGCCACCACTATTTCACCCCGAGAGCGCTTAGTCTCCACACACCCGTCGGCAACCCGGAATCAACAGAATTTCTCCACGTCCTTGTAAAGTCCATTATCCAAGTCGTTCGGTATCATCGACATGCAAACGCTTGTATGTGTGTGCATGTATATTTATATATATTGCTATTATAGGTGGATATTCACACATCAGGGTAGGGGGGCCAGTTCCTTTCCCTGTGTCGGTTATGGTTTCTCAGGAAGATCTGGCACCCGAAAAATCAACTAGCTTAAAATCCACACGCCGTCGGGCTTGGTACATGGGTGAGTTCTACCATCACCTACTAAACCGACCTTCGGGTTGATTACTGTGTTTATGGTTATTATAGGTAACCTACAAGTTAATATATGTTTTAGATGGACACAACTATCAAATAAACAGCTTGTCTCCCCTAAAAAAACACAGCCAACATCATATTCCTGGCCCTTCCACGTTTCCCTAACAGTCTTTCCTCCATCAGTCTTTAACGTCCCAATGCCAATCAATATGCTTTGCATCCATTCTTTCTGTCTCCTTAGAAATTCTGCCTCCGAGAAATTTTCTCTCCTTCCTCACCATTAACAGCACCTATTCGTTGGTTTTCCTTTTTATCCAATTTATCTTTTCCATCCTTCTCCACACCCTCATTCCAAAAACTTCCAATCCACGCCGATCATCCTGCTTCAATGACCAATTTTCCGTGCCTAACAAAAAACAAGCTCCATTTCAAAGTGCTGGCGAGCCTTTTCTTAGCATCCTTACTCTTGGCCCCTATAATCAATTCCCTCCTCCATGCAAAAGCTTCTTTGCCTATCTAAACTCTTCTCCTTAACTTCCTGATACTTGACCATTTTGGTTGAAAACACTTCCGAGATACGTAAATTATTCCATCTGCTCTATTTTTTCCTCCTACTTTAACGTCTACCTTAGACTTTTTCCTTCTGGAAAAGCGCATAACCTTTGTTTTATTTACATTCCTTATCATTACAATGCATGTGTGTGTGTGCATATACCTACATAAAACTAAAAATATACATATAAGAGACGTAAGAGGGCGATTGTTTAAGCTTTTGACCTCTCTATTAGGCCTTCTTCAGGTCAGAATGGAATGTTTGGACGGAAGGAATAGGAGGGCTGAGGAATGGGATGGAGGCGGAGCGAGCTGGGGAGGTGGGAGCGGCAAGAATCCAAAGGTGAATACTAGTATTTAGAGTAGAGTACTAGTAATACTAGTATTTAGACCGGGAAATTCAAACGATCTGGATGCTCATATAAACGTGGATTCGCCAGTTCACACCTTTAAAAGGATGATGGATTCGGAGAGAGATTCAAGAATGGTTAGGGAGAAACACTAATCGAAGGAAAGGTTGTCGGATTTCGTTCTAGAAGGGATGGGATGAGATGAGAGGTGATTCCAATGAGATTCCGAATTAAATGAACAGTGATGATTGTTCATGCGGTTGGACAAGGGAGGAATGCATTTGCCGATGTGGAAAGATAAATATTGGTTACAAGAGAGGAGATAGATTACGTTTGTGATGAGGAAATTGGGGTGTGAGTGAGGTGGGGAGGCATCGAGGGGAGAGAAAGTGTGTGATGTGAAGAGAGGAGAGTAAATCTAATGAGTGAACTTGCATCACATTGGGGGTGGTTGGAAGTCGGAGATCAGGGCACTTGGTTCTATAAAGACCCGCAGGTCTCCTTATAAATTACGTTTCCTCGATAGCTTAAGTGGTTAGAGCATCCATCCGGCAAGTCGAAAGAACCGCTGTTCAAGTCCCGGTCAAGGAAGCATTTTTACGCTTGCGATCTGCTCGATTCCGATTCCCCCACCTCTCCTGTGTTCGTCCTTTATATGTGTTCCTATCCCTTTTCCTTATATCTATTTCCATGTGAATGAATATTTGTTCGCCTTATGGCGGGATTTCGTATTTGAATGTGTGTGTGCGTGCATATACATATATGCACATATTATTTATTATTATTAGGTAATCTACCGGTGAAGGTAGGTTTATAGATGGACACAACTATCAAATAAACATTTTTTGACTCCCCACCTAACAAACTAATCTACATCAGGTCCCTCTTCATCTCTGTGTACTTCTTTCCTCCCTTCATCCCGTCCAACATCCCTATCCTGTTCCTGCCCTTACCTCGTTTGCCCAACATTCTCCCCTCTATTACCCTCTTCAACATTCCACTACCGCTCAATACGCCTTTCATCCATTTTTCCTGCCTCCATAGGATTTCTCTCAACCAACCTCTTTATTTTCCTTTCGGTCCATTTCACCTTCTCCATTCTTCTCCACACCCACATTTCAAAAGCCTCCAATCTACGTCTATCCTCCTGCTTCAGTGACCACGTTTCCGCGCCGTACATAGCTACGCTCCATATCAGAGTTTTTACGAGTCTTGTCTTAACATCCCTACTCAACGTCCCCGTCATCAACTCCCTCCTCCATCAATATGCATTTATTCATTTGTAAGCTCAGTTATCAATCCCAAGGTTGGTTTGATAGATGCGGGTAGAACTCACCTATTCCTTAGCCCAACCCAGGCATCAGGTTATGGAAGGGTTTCTTCCCCAAGCCACCTATGGTACCCGAAAAATTAAACACCTTAGGTGAAGCTGAGGGTCCTCAGAGGCGTTCCTGGGAATCAAACCGGGGCCCTCCGATCAGTAGTCTACAGCTCTACTCACTGAAATACCACGTCCCATAGAGAGATATGCGCATAAAAGAAAGAATCGAGACAACAATGGCCGACTGGCAATACGTCGCTGGCGAGGAAAGGAGCTACAAAGTAGTAGGGGAGGGGGGTGGCGAGAAAGGGAGCTGCCGAACGGAAATGGGAAAAAGAAGTGGAGCTGAAGAGCTGGCGAAGAAGAGGGCGGGATAAAAAAGAAAAATACAGATGACAAGAGAGGGAAAAAGGGGCCATTTCGAGATCGTTCGTTCGACTCAAGCGCCAATTCTTCGAGATGCTGTGTGTATTTGTGCGTGTGTGTATATATATATATATATATTCGTTCACATGGAAACATATATAAGGAAAGGATAGTAACACATATAAAGGACGAACGCAGGATCATATATGTATACACACACACACACATATATAAAACTTAGACAGCAACACAAAGCACTAGAACACATAAAAGAACACTCACAATAATATCTTTATAATTTCGACGGACTCGAACTCCGTCTTCTTCGGAAGATAAGATATGACTCTATATAAAATATATATATTTATATTATATATATACATATATATGTATACACACACACACACATATTTATATATATATAACCATAAACACAGTAATCAACCCGAAGGTCGGTTTAGTAGGTGATGGTGGAGCTCACCCATGTACCAAGCCCAACGGCGTGTGAATATTCACACATCAGGGTAGGGGGGCCAGTTCCTTTCCCTGTACCGGTTATGGTTTCCCAGGAAGACCTGGTACCCGAAAAATCAACTAGCTTGGGTGGAGCTGCAGGTGCCCAAAGTGCCTTGCCCGGGAATCGAACCCGGGACCCTCTGGTCAGCAGTCCAACGCTCTACCCGCTAGACCACCGCGACCCGCATATATATATATATATATATATATATATATATATATATATATATATATATAGATGATGCGGAAGTACTCACGAGAGCAATATAACTTTTGGACGGCACAATAGAACACAGAATAAAACGGATAACACGTAAAAGAACACTCACATTGTAGATTATTTGAGCTTTCGGCCTACTTCGAGGCCTTCTTCAGGTCAGACTCAGAGTTAGTATATATATATATATATACACACACACGCGTAGAAAGGGGAGAGAGGAGAAGAATAGTCCAGTTCGGTCGATGAGTACATCGCCCGTAGTTACTACTGTGCTCACCCTTCCTTCTTCGTCAGCCTTCCTCGAGGAATAGCAAATGCGGCAAACTTACGCGAGGGACCGGAGAGAGTTGACGCCGAGTGAGTTCGCTGAAATATCATGCCCGAGCTGTAAAGGTAACACCACAATGACCCTCCATTGTCCGAAATAATTCGTTTGGAAAACATAACAATTGGAAACCAAACCGCTCAGGAGTCGTTATAATTGCTTAGAATTCAATGGTCACGCTCGCGTACGGTTGAGGGACTTCACATCAATGGTAAATCTGACACTGTCGAAAGGGAGACTAGGTGATTCGGAGTTTTGTAATAACCGACAAACTGGGAAATTGAGTCCTTAAACGGACTATGAAAATCTATTCTTTGAGCAGCTGAACGCCATTGATACTTGGGCGGTCTCAAATTTAGCACGGTAAAGGTATTATTGGAATTCACATCACCCTATGCTCTGAATATTCTTGTCCTGAAGTATTGCATTACGGGTGTATTTTATGAAAATATACGTACGCATTATTTTTTTAGCACTATCCAAAAGTGATGAGTATACCTTTCCAAAAATTTAAATTCTTCCTTATTAACCATTTGCTTGATGTGAATTACGGACCTTTTTCTAACGATTTGTATGCTATATTTTTCTATATAAATATCAATTAAACTAGTGTACACTATTTCATCTCCAACTCTTCAATCACCCCAGAGTGAAGTCCACACGTCCACAAGTGGAGTAACGTACTCGCTAATAACTAGAAGTTTAATTTCAGTCAAGTCTACGTTAACCTACTTAATACTGATGCCTACTATGTTTTGGGAGAGTTACCAAGCATTTTTATACACCTCTTTATGTTTATTTACGATTAGAATTAAAACTTTCGAAAAGTCCACAGTTAAAAACTCAAGTGACAGTAAAACATACTTTCAAAAAAGTTCTTTCCCCATGTTCGAGTTAAAAAATTGATTATTTGGCTCAAATGGTGTGTCAACCGCTGTTATATAAAAAAGAGGATACAAGTTTGAGCTGGGGTGGGACTTGTCATTTGCGACTCCACTTGTGACAAAACATTCGATAAATCAATCAAATCCTTATGCTGCCTCTGCACACCCCATTCCAATTACGCCACTGGTATCCAACTCAACGCTCCGAATAAAACACGGCTACCCAAAGCTTTGGAATTACGATCAACGAATTTTAAATGGCAGAATTTTGACAACGGCGGAAATTTGATATCTAAGTCATTACATTTAAATTGATGAGCGAAAACTAATCACTCAAATTATCAGCACGTTAGAACTCAAATTTACTACAAAAGAAAAAAAAAACCACATACTTTTCAGTGGACATAGTATGCCGGATAAAGGATGTCGCTACAGCTAGAAAATTTTCAATTTTCTTTCCGTTTAGTTACGAAAAATTTAACTTCACGAGTAGATTAAGTTTTACAAGACCACTAATAACAATAAATTAAAAGAAAATTCGACTTTAAATGCCATGTTTGTTCTGAAATTCAAATATGAAACCGAACATAAATTAGACGCACAGTTGGTCGTCTAGTAGAAACATACTATATAGTATACAGTTTCGAAAAGTTATTTATTGAAAAGAAAAAAAACATTAGTGGTAATTTTAAATATGCCCGAGATTCTTCCATTCAGGTTTATCGTTATAACTTTGACTGACAGCATTTCTCCTAACTTTGAAAAGGCATAGACTAATGGAAATAATTAGAAAAGTAGTTTAACTATCCAAAACATGCTCTCAAAGGACTGCAATGTCTTCTCTCAGAAGAGCGGGAGCAATTGTCGACGACGGGTGGATGAGCGTACACAGATCAGATTAACTGTACATTCATGATTGTTGTTAGAGAGAGGGTGTGTTCACTTATCGGAACATCAAAGACAAGTATTGGTCGGTGTGGAAGATCGCAATAGAGGGTGAAGTTAAGAGGAGCCGATACGAGATTTTTCACGAGGGACGGGAGTAGACTGAATAAAAGCAATCAGGGGGACAGTGGGAGCTAAGAAACAAAATTACGGAGATGGACGACAGAGAAGAGAATAGAGAAAGAAGGAGATCTTGATAAAAAGGTCTAATGAACAATGAGAAAATATGCAATATGTGTGCATGGGTGCAACTCAGGTACAGTGCATGCTCAACCCTTCCACGTCAACTGCGTAGTAACTTCCATGAACAATGCCCCGAAACTTGTAACTATTACACATTTGGGGAAATGGGGAATTAAATTTATCCAGCCCCATCTCTAGGTTTGCATATAAGGCTCTAGCCGTGAGATATTTCAAGTTATTCTCCGAAAAATACGTTGACTTAATCCATGCCGCCGCGATAAAATTACACGAAAGCCTACATTCCCCTCATTTCATGCCTCACCCAATCAAATTTTTCAAGTTTTGAGATCTTTATTGTTCTGATCGAATAAATGCTTCCGACGGGGACTGATATGCATATTTTCGTGAAGCTCAAATGTAGGAAACGGGAACGCAGGCGGCGGCAGAACGTGGGAAACTTCTGATAAACTGTCATTCGGAACGTTTCAGTAGGGGAAGCAACGTAGTAATTCAGCACAACCAACCATTTCTTAGGCTTTGCCGCAAGGTGGAAATTTCAGGACTGTGCAGGAGGTGCAGTTAATTACTGTTCAACGCGCGCGGGCGCGAAATACGCCAGTTTTTCCGCCATCATATTTTTTTGTCTCCGCGGGGAAAGTTGATTAAACGGGAGGGCATGGGCGGTGGTGGGAAGGGGAAAAGGAAGGCGGCGGAAAGGCGTTGATAAAAGAGAATCCGCCAAGGTGTGCGTACGAGTGCGGGAGGGAGGGATGCGTATTTTCGGACGTGTCCCTGGAGGACGGGATGGAGCGAGGAGGCGGGAGGTGTTGGCGAAAGGGAACCGGGTGGAATGGAGGAGGGGGGCAGGAGGCGGAGGCTGTATGTTTGGATTAGAAAAAAAAACTCCCCTCACCTTCCGTGAGCGATTGCGAGCCGTGGAGGTGTGTGCGTGCTGTAGATTTTTTTATCGTGTGCGTGCCGGGCCGTGAGTCTTCGGTGACGATGGGGGGAGAGGGAGAAAGGGAGGAGAAGGGACGCGAGAGGGGATGTTGGGGGGGGAGGGGGGTTTGGCAGAGGTGATGAACGTGTGGATCGGGAAGGGGGAGAAAAGGGTTGGGGGAGGGGTCGTGAGGAAGGGTGGAGTCAAGAGATGTAATCAGGAGGAAGCTTGAGGAGGGAGGGAGCGGGAGAGTCGGGGACGCGGGAAGAAAAAGACGTGCCGACGGAAACAAAAGAACGGATACGTGCGCTGAATTCGTTTGAGAGCGAGCGAGTGAGGGAGTGAGGGAGAGAAAACCGCCGCGGAATTTCAAAGGCGTTGCTACTCCTCTCGCCCCTCCCCGAGTGAATTTCATACTCCCATGACGGCAGGCCTATGGAGCCAATTGGATTCAAACTCGTTTTGTTTGGAGCCCTTTCGGTTGAGGACCAAAGGTAAAAATCAGAATGGGCAAACTTTTAAAACTCTTGACATTTTGCTTTGTGGGTCACGCATAATCCTGAGGTTGAGTTTTACATGGCCTCTTCGAACAAGATTTTGGGTCTATTTAATTTGGAATAAAAAATTAACTCGCGCAAAGTCTTTAGAAAAGGGCTCTTTCAATGGAATTAGTCGGGGCCACAAGGGCAAAACATTTTCAATTAAATTAACTTCTTAAAACAGGTTTACCAAATAACTCTGATCTCCCATTCTGCTATACAGGTAATATTCATTGTATTGAAGGAAGTATAACTATTACGCAAAAAAAACTATCTCTTCTGATAGGAAATTTATCCTAAAAATGCAACATACATTTTCGGGCAGTCATTGAATTATGGGTAAATATGATCACCTAGCATATATTCTATCAACAGATACCTCAGTTTAGGCTCGGTATGAATCCTAAATGAAAATCCTAGCCAATTTTTCCACATTTACGTTATTTTAAATCCATAACATTTGCAACATAATTTGTTGGAATGATTATATAATTAATCCGACACACTGATTAAAAGACTAGATGAATGTGAATACGATTTCAAATTGAGAAATGTCAAAACGTTTAAGAGAAATATGCAATCAAAGTCATAACAACATACCCTCGATTTTCCTACAATTGATGCGTAGTGGAAGACCATAAGATTATATCTTTTAAGGCAATGCATAGTAAAAGAAATATTTTACGAGGTTGAGAAAATTGTGAAACACACCTGGGAAAAATTGATCCCCATCACAGAGAATAAAATTAATATAGATGGAATAAATAAGCTGATGGAACATCTGAGTTACGGAAATGGAGTGCCAGGCAGGCGTAGGGGTTGAAAATCGAATTTCAGATGAGGTTGAAAAGGAGCACAAAACAGCGGCTATGAAGAGATGAGATCTTATAATGTTTCAAGCACTGATGGTAAAGTAAGGTTGAGGAATACACGGAGAAGGTAAAATTCGGGTGAGAAATATTCAGCTCACAGAAAGAATATGCGACTTATTACGTCGATTTAGCAGAAAAAACAATTTCATTTCCGCATTCGTATAAAATGTACAGCAAAATGGTTTTTTTCTAATAATTAAGTTAACTCCTTATGGGAAAAGCACAATATAAATTTAGTGTGAATAAAAAAACGTGGAAAAATTTTTCTAGTGTTAATGTCACTTTAATTAAAATACATTTAAGCCACTCTAAAAATAAGGCATGAATTAACTTATTTGTATTAATTACTGTATCATTTTGTGCAGTAAATTTTGTTGATATTCTTTTTTGTACAATTCACAGCAGTAATCGTGCCTTTAGAAACATTATATAATACTTTGTTGACTAAAAATTGTATAATAATATACCTTAATTAATATAATTAGGAATCATATTTCCAGACTCTCTCTCTATCCACTATATTATATACAAGTATTTACCTTTTCAAATTTTTACATATTTCAATAATATTTTGGAATTCACTAGTATGCACGTAATACACGCACCTTGAATTCAATTATAGCAGCGGAGTTATTTTTCTAGGAATTAACGAGAATCAAATAACAAAGAGGGAAATTCCGTTGTCTTTTCCTCATTATTAACGTTTCTATAGCTTGGATTATTTTTCACAAGCTAAATACTAGAGTTTTTTTATGAAATTTTGTATTTTATCACCAATAATCAGTGATTGCTAACCTTTAAAAGTGATTCACAGTAAATGAGTTATATGTGTTGTTGCAGTAATTACCATTCTTTATCTCAAGGAAAAGTTTTGTGTGGGTTCAACATACGAGATTCGTCCCTCGTAGTTTTAGATATATTGTATTTTCGGATGTTTGAAAAATGTTTTCCAAATCAATATTATCCAGGCGCAATAACATTTGTTTGTGAATAACTAGTTCTCCATAGAGATGTTTTTGACCCAGGGCTATAGAACGTATTCTTATTTTATTTACATCGGAGCTTAAGGCGAATTTCTCGATGTTGAACCAAGAAAAAGCAAAGAAACAGTTTAATGATTTGATTTAATTTTATCATATGACGTTCACATTTCCTTCCTCCGAGGCTCGAAGTAAATATTCCCGGCTGTTGCAACCACTCCAAGCATGGAGCAGGGATTGCTCCCGCCCTCATTATGCACCAGCACATTATCGACAAGGGCTGCATTAGCGGCACTCAAAAGCCAAGCATCAGACGGCAAGCGTCGCCGCAGTCACCGCGCTCTCTGAGCTTATGCACCGGAGCGAGGATAACGCCCCGACTGCCTCTCGTCTCATTTCGCCGCCCTCGCATCCGTCCTGGGCCCAGCCGAAAGCACTCCTCGACCGCGCCGCCCGAGAACCGCCCCCGGGACAATGAAGATACCGCTACATTCAATCGACTCCATCATCTATCTCCTCGCTCGAAATTTCACCCGACTCACCCATTTATCGTCCCCCCCCCCCTCCCTCGCATCCGCAAGTCCCGCCTCCCCGAAGGGGCGGCATCAAAGATAATTCTCCGCGTGTAGCGGACACGGCGAGATGCGTTTAAAGATGCTGTGTATTGAATGCACCCCTGGCTGTGGCACGCATCCGTCGTGACCTATTCCGAACCCTCCGAGTGAAATTATGCGCCCGTCGTGCGTGCATTTCTGATTATTAACCCGCAGACGACAGACGGGTTTTGGGGCAGCTTCCCTCGAGTTTGAAAAGGAGCAAGTGAGCGTAGAATCACTGGTACGAGAGACCACAGAGCTTCCTCTTAATGATCTAGTTTCCCTCCTTTAATTTAATAGTAATTATTTTCCCTCTCCTTATCATATACGTAAAATACATCCAGTTTACTATAAAAATGAGGTGATGGCAGAAAAAATGGAAGTTAATTTTTAATGAACCTTCAAAACCTCGCAGAAAGATATGACTTAAAATATAATTTTGCATCACGAATTATATTAAATTTCAGCTGAAATTTCAAATTTTAAATACATATTTTCGAGACTGTTTTATAAAATTTTTAACGGTGCCTACGCTTGACTACCATTTAAAAACGCAGCCAATCAGAAAGTTCTGGGATATTTCGTGGAGTGATGTAGATAATTCGTAGCAAGAGGTGTGATTAAAATATTGTAATACGCAAAAAAACTTCACACTTTATTGCGGAGCATAAACTGTATACGCAAACTAAATACGAATTTTCATTGCTTTTCAACAGCTTTTCTTGAAACATTGGTACCCTAATGTTTAACGAGAATTCAAAAGCGAGAGATAGAAGAATATCAACACTAGTATTAACATGATGAGCTCTATCTAATTTCATAACGTTATTCATTAATATTCATACTCTGCAAATAATATCATTTTAAGCTGTATTTACTTGAAAAATATATCTGAGTGTGCTGTTTGCCAATTGTTTTAAGATTTACTACAAATCGCAAATTAGAAAAAAAATTCAGAGACCAAAAGAGACCAAAAACCTTTAAATTACAGAGGCTAACAAATTACAGTCAAATTTATCCGATTTGTACCAATATCATTTATTTTTGGATTTACGCAATGCATTGAGGCCATAGCAGAATAGGCAAAAATATAACACGGAAATTCGAACACCGAACTAAATAAAGCTATCCGAATAATGGTTGCACAAAATATTATTCAGAAGGAAATGGAACAAGCATTTCTCAATGCAAGAATATTATGTATATATATCAGCAATTAGAATTAAATATGTATTATGTTTTTTATACAAACTAGTAGTGAATGTTTTTAGTGTGGGCACACGAAATTTGTATTTTACATCTCAAATAAAAGATGTGTCGGTAATTCACTTTGGTGCCAAAAGCAAATTTCCAATTAATTAAATTGATTAAAATAATAAGCTAATTTATAACTTATTAACTTCCATTGTTAATTGATTGAAACCTGTGTCCAGAAAATTTGTTCACTTTCATTTTAACTAAAACCTGCCGTAATAGCACTATTATATATATAAAATTAACTTTTCTTTTATTATTATATTATTATATAAAATAATAATAATATATAAAATTATTTTTCTTCCTCTCCTTAATCCTGTTCCTTTGAAAGGCGTTTTACAAGATGTATAAGAAATCTATCATGCCTATTAACCTTTGGAAATTGAAGTAGTTTTTTGCATTTATCTAAGAAAGGATTATATTCTTAAACATTCTTTTGACAAAGCAGCCAAAAACGACAAAAAGGCTTTTGCATTAGCTGACAGGCAATACATATAATATAAATTAAGGAAAAGAAAGGGTTAGAGCAATAAAAAATAATGAAAAATTAACAAAATAAATGTCAAGAACAGCTGTAAGATAGCAGGAGAGCACACATGCAACCAGAGAGAGCTAAGTTATTATCTGGCGTTTAAGGAAGGAGTTGAAAGCGGTGAGTGAGGAAGAGAGGTCCAGGTAAGGATACGGAATGGTTAGGGAATTAAAGTAGCGGGGAGTTGATGAAATAAGGGACGTTGAGAGATTGAGAGACGGAAATTTCGAATCTGCAACAGACTTACGTGTTGGCCGCGGGAGAACAAGAATTGAGAATAGAGGAAGAAAAACATGCTCCTAAATAGCGGATTTCCTTGAATAATAACACAAACTAGATATAAAATAAACAAATGTCCTCTAATTGTATATCAGCATCATATCTTAATAAAGAATTATTGCACGAAGAAGCCATATTTAAAGCAAATACTATACATAACTCAGTCAACTAAACTATGGAAAGATCCCTCTACCACACTTTGAGACTCTCCCTCTGTCTTTACATCTGCTCCATTCACATAATATGTTTTATTTAGCTCAAAAACTTTCCGTTCCCCACTTTGCTTCGTCCCTCTTAATTCGGAGAAAACACATAAATAAATGATAAGAGTTTTACAAAACCTGACTTTATGCTAAGAAACTATTGGATATTAACAACTCCGAAGAGGAGATATTTTTATAATGGGGATTCGTGGTTTTAATTCCCCTGCTAAATTTACTGTCAGATTCAGTTGTAGATGCCATATTTTAAAAATCATGATTTTTATTTTAAACCGATGATGAATCTCATTACCACGCTAATTTTTTCACCCTTGTCTAAACACCCTTCTGAAAAGACGTCAATCTGCACTCATTTGCTTTCCTCCAAAAAAGTAAAGATTTTTGAAGTTACAGTTATATTAATTAGATATTTCCGCTATCTTAAAGAAGGGAATTTTAATGAAGTGAACTTCTAAGCATGCTTTTTCCCGTGCTCATTTGCATCGATTTATTAACATTTTCTATAGGCATGATCCTTGAAACTCACATTTGAATTCAAGTCCCATTGGTCATGGAAGCATAACCTGCGGAACTTACCTGACGGTGCAAGGAGTGCTATGAGATTGAGGCCTAAAAAGGCGGCTAGTGAGGTCACAAGGCCCCTTGTCGTAACCGGTCCGACCTCGCGGCTTCGGACCTTCCCGCTCTTCCCTCCTCTGCTTCTCCTCCTCCTTCTTCTCTTTCTCCCACAGCTGCTGTAGCCCTCCTCCTCGTCTTCCTCTGGACCACCTGACAATCGTCCTTTCCCCGTGCGTCGAAGTCGCGGGAAGGCGGCGGGAGCGCTGACGGCTGCCAGGGGTTCGTCCTCTCGGCAGGGGCGGGCGGTGGCCACGAGTGCGGCGGGCACTGGTCCTCCGACAGGGGTCGCGTCGTCTTCGTCGGCGTAGGCGTCGGCGTCGGTTACTCGAAGGAGTGGCGGGAGAAGGCTGGGGCCGGCGGCGCTATCTGCGGCGGCGGAGGGGGTGTAGGCAGGATTGACGAGGCGCGAGCAGGAGAGGTACGGCGGCTTCACGGCCTGGCGGCGACGAATGCAATCGACGACCACTTGGCCCACGCTACTGCCCATCCCGGGACCCCTGTTTCCATAGTAACTGTTAGAGGAAGGCCAGTCCTGCCATCACCTGGAAGGAATGAAGAGAGTGGAGGTCGGATTAAATGTTTAATCCTTGTGATTGCGAATGCTGCAAGGCGATGGAAGCATCGGAATGCTATCGCAATTGTCAATAAATATTATAAAATTACTGCTTAATATGGAAATATCCCAATTAATGCGTTCTTTATTGAATAGTAACACACACATCCTCGACGTAACGCCTGAATTCTTGGGTGGCGGGCGATGGAGTCATTAAAATGAAGAGAGCTAATGTGCAAAAGTCGTTGAATTATGTGACTGGACCACCAAATTCCATCTAATTTTGGTTTAATATTGTTTCATTAACAAATGGTTGTGAAATTCTACGTGTGGAATACTTTTGACATTGCCGAACGAAAAACTTTTCTTCCGTCGTTTAAGTAGACGCCACTTTTACGATTTCGGAGAGGTTCACGTGTTTTGGTAATAAAGGAAACTGTAAAAAATTTGACCACCTCAATAAACCTTACCATTTGCCAACTTCACTTGCCATCAGGGTTTCCAGAAACTCAACCACAAACATTGAAAAAACACGGCGGATCATGGCGGAACTCGAATCCTCCATGCCATGAATCCGGCATGAACTTTCCCCGGCATTCTAGATAAATAAGCTTTAAAACTTAACCTTGAAATCCTCACTATCATATCCTCTATATCACTTTCAGTTGATATGAATTATTTCTGAAAATGACATTTTCTTAACAGCTAATCTTTCACATGAATACCAAAAAAATTATCAAATGGTTCAAGTGAATTTTATTTTTATGTTAGCGCGATCGTTTATCTTCTGGTACTCAAGCTACGTTCGCTTTTGAAATGGCCTAAGGTTTCAAACAGAAGAATGCAATAAAGCATTATTCCACAATATATATTTATGTACATTATTTATGAAACCTTAGCGCCATACAAAATGAGCGTCTAAATAAAATTGAATTTAGTAAAAAATTTCTCAAAAGGGTATGGGATACCAGAGTTTTGAAATAAACCTGTGAACTCAACGTCGTGCGCTAAGATAGAATAAAAAAATGTGAGAATAATTAGTTTCAAGAAAAGAAAATAATTATTAAATTTTGCTGTCATTATTACTGAATTGATCTTAAGGTATTATGGATCAATAGCATACTTTTTTCGAAAGTGTCTGCTAAAGGTCTAGTTTATCAAAGAACTCTTTCGTGTTAGGTTTCTCAAGGACACTTACGTATTGTTCATAACTTTCTTCCTCATTTTCCCTTAGGCGGCCAAATTGATTCATGCGAAGAATTTTTAAATATTTTCCCGAAATCATAATTAGATTCGAATCTGAAGAATCAAAAAGTAATGTACAAATAACGAGGCTTTTATTAAAAAAAAACAGGAAATAATTTGAACACTAGGGAGAGATGACGCGTCGACTGATACTGAAAGCTCATGCCGCAAAGGCCTCACGTGGATCAACTCGACTGCTGAACGTAATCGTGCAGCGACGCGCAGTTAATGAGAAATAGACAGGGTTTTGACCAGACAGCGATTTCGCACCGAAAGGAGGTCGACCCAGTTACAAGGAAGCTCAATCAAGCAAAATGAACTTTCTTCCTTTCCTAAGGAACTAGGAGGAGGGGTCTTGGCTTTGCCCTCGAATCGCTGAATTGGAGGAGAGATATAAGAGAGAAAAAAACAGAGACTAAAGAGAAAAGGAGATGAATAGACAGAAAAGAAGAGAAAGGGAGAGAGGAAATAAGAGAGAGGAAATGAGAGAGAGGGAGAAGAAGATAGAGAGAGGAGAAGATAGAGAGAAGAGAAGATAGAGAGAGGAGAAGATAGAGAGAAGAGAAGATAGAGAGAGGAGAAGATAGAGAGAGGAGAAGAGAGAGAGAGGAGAAGAGAGAGAGAGGAGAAGAGAGAGAGAGGAGAAGAGAGAGAGAGGAGAAGAGAGAGAGTGGAGGAGAGAGAGAGTGGAGGAGAGAGAGAGTGGAGGAGAGAGAGAGTGGAGAAGAGAGAGAGAGGAAAAGATAGATAGAGAGAGGAAAAGAGAGAGAGAGGGGAAAAGAGAGAGAGAGGAGAAGAGAGCGAGAGAAGAGAGAGTGAGAAGAGAGAGAGAGGAAAAGAGAGAGAAAGGAGAAGAGAGAGGAAAAGAGAATATAGAGAGGAAAGGAGAGAGAGAAGAAAAGAGAAGGGAGAAATATGGAGAAAGGGAGATGTTGAGACCGATTTGAAGGCATGAAAATAAGGCAAGCTTCGACGACCGAAGGGGTTTTTTACCATGCTTCTCACTCAGCTATTGTTTCAGAACAGAGCTCGAGGCCGACCCCTCGACATCACGCAACCCGTCTATACGGACAAACAATGCGGGTTGCGGCACGCTAACGGGGTTAAAAGAGGACCGAATGTTTTACCCTGGCGGAGCACTTGGCGAAGGGGCGCTTCCGGAGATCAATCGGTGGGTGACGGATGTTGTTCTGCTGCTTACCCTAAAGGGATCGAATATCGGCCAAACCCAAAAATTGTTTCATAATTCTTCGGTTTCATAGTTCATATCAAACGTTAAAACTACCTCTGTTATCAGGATCGGATTAAAAAAATCCTCGAAACTATTTTCAAAGACTCGTCCAATTAAAAATATTGAAATGGATTTGAAGAATTCTTCATCAACCCCCATTCAGCCATCGAAGTTTCGAGGGATGTGGGAGAGGGGCCTCGTAGTTCTCCGTCAACAAACTCAATATTCGCCGCAATGGAAACTCGATTGAAAGGAAAGGCAAAAACTGTTGTGATCATGTTTACTAGGAACCCATAGTCACGCCGTGCAATCACTAACGGTTGTTTTTAGAAAGATTGAAAATTTACGATCAACTCCCAAACATTGTTTATGTGACAACTGGCTAAAATGTAGTAAAGCATTATCCCCAAGCATTTCAAGAATTGCCCCCTTGTCCAGATCTATGTCCATTTTGTATCAGGCTCTGCATTCCTTTAAACAACATTTTCACTAAATTTGTTAAGGTAATCTACCGGTTAAGGTAGGTTTTTCGATGGAAACAACTATAAAATAAATATCTTGTGACTCCAAACAAAATACAATCCAGCAACCTACTCTACATCAGGTCCCTCTTCATCTCTGTGTACTTCCTTCCTCCATTCATCTCGTCCAAGACCCCTATCCTGTTCCACTGAATATGACACCACAAAGATAAAAACAGAAAATTTTATAAGTTGATAAATTTAAGATATGATAATTGAAAAAATAACCTATAGAACAAGGAGATCGTGAATTCTGCGAGCTATGTCATATTAACACAATATATTAGTTAATTGTGCAGCATTGTGTAACAAATATGTTAAAAAGATTTTTAATAGAAAAATAATTAGAACGAAAGCATATTATTAAACTTCAAAGATATAAAAATACTAAAATATGAAAAATTTATTGTCGCCGTAATTCTCAGATACATTAGTTACTAAATTAAGAGCTTAACCCATTGATTACAAAGGGATATATATCTGAAATTTTTATTTCTGGAATTTTATGAGAAAATAGGAACCAGATACCATTCAAAAATGTATTTTATAACAGAGTGTATCAGGGTTTACTTAATTTTTTAGTGTAAGGTATTAGAACTTTACGACTTTAGAATGTAGGACACCTGTTAGTTAACTGCTCTGCCGATGAAATCAACCGAACTTGGAAACTTGGAGCTTAAAACGATTAAAAGCCGGATCAAGATAGAACTTGATCACCTCTCTTCACTCTTAGAGTTAATATTCTTTCCGTTTACTTCTAAATTACACATAAATGGATAACACAAGGCGGAATTAAGCACTCCAGGAGTTCTCCTAGGAAGAAATTGAGTATTGCTCCCATTCAGAAGCTTCTTATGTCATAACTTCCTCCCTATAAAGGGTCGCGACACATAAACTTTAACAAGCTTTTAAGAATTTTTCGTTTATACCGAATAACTTTATGACCGAGGATGTGAATGGTTCATTTAAAAGGCTTTCCGTTGGAAGGGAAAAGTTTTGGCTTAAGTGGTGAGCGGCTGGGGGCTGCCAAAATTCGAATATGCCCCGTGTCTACTATCCCTCCGCCTCTTCCTCCCTGCGTGGATAAGGAATCACCCTTCGCTGTTGCCCAAGTGAGTGCGTTCAATGCTTGCTGAACGAAAAGAGTCGAAGGGGAAGGTTAAAAAAAACTAATTACCGGGAAGTTATTAAGTACATCTAATTCTAGATGAGCTCCGGACGAGATGAGACACAATTTACGTAACTTTTTAGAGTAAAGTTCCGCCACGCGCGCATTATAATCCTTTGATCTCATGACGAAAGGGGAGGAGAAGGGGTGAAAGAGGGAGCAGGGGAGAGAGGGCTGGAAAAGAGACGCCTCCCATCAGGGAGAAAGGGAGGAAGAGAGAGAGAGGGAGAGAGGTCACCTTTTGTCCCACGCAAAATGGAAGGCAGAAGGCGGAGAGGGGAATGGGGCAGCGGGTGGTGGAGTCGCAGAAAAAAAAGAAACAAGAAGGGGTGGCAGGGCAATGGGGCAGAGTGGGTGAAGAGGGCGAAAGGAGAGAAAGAAGAGAGCGCGGGTGCCCGGGAGGAGAACATAAACCCTGTGGGGAGAGAGGAACGGTAAGGCGGAGGAAGAGAGAATTGAAGGGGACGGGGATGAGGCAAACCACGGAAGAGGGAAGAGTCAGAGGAAAGAGTGAGAGCAAGGATGAGGAAAGAAAGGGAGAGAGAGGGGGTCAAACGAGGAGTTTTCCGTAAGGAAGGAAGAGAAAACGACTGTATTAGGACAAAATTGAGACCTTTAGGTTGAGGGCCTCTTTTCCACTCAGCCCACTACCTTAACCAGAATTTTAGATGACGTTATTAGTGAAACAAAAGGGATTTAGCGCGAGTAAAGCGGCAATTATAAGACGCTAAAGAAAACAAAAATGGGACATCAAATGCCGACAAAATTTCAATGCCCTTCGACCGCAAAATAACTCTACCTGCAATTTGTATTTACGAGTCCTCATTGCTTTCGTAACTGGTAAAGAAGTTAAATATACGATGTACGTATATTGTTCAAAGAATCAACTCGGATCATCCGAATGCAGTTACTCCTTTTATTAATTATCCACCCTCTAAAGTGACTCATTTCAATGCGCTGCATGTATTACGCTACAAATTTTAACTTTTTGCCGTTGGAGCAAAAGTATTTGTTTTTACGTGGAGATTTGAGGTGAGGCAGGAATAAAAAAAATTGGTAAATGTGGTAACTTGTTATTTACGAATGAAACCAAGGATAGTCCCCAATGTCCCAGATTACTTATTTTGCGTCTGTTGGGTGATTGCTGAGCGCCGGTGAGAAAATTATAGTTAGCATACCAATCGTATCCCTACCGAAAATGAAAAATATATATTTACTTTTAAATGACCTCGCGTATCAATCAACACTTCAGGAAGTAAGTATAATGAATTAATTCGAAATTTTGCAAAATCAAATCCAGGAAATTTGATAGTAAAAAGATTATTAAAATTAGATGAGTCGTGATTGACGCAGCTGTACCGATAATTATTTCTATCGAAAGATAACGGACGAAATCAAATTCACGCCTAGACCTTGAAATATTTTAGATCAAATCCTGACTTTTAATTAATGTTTTGATTACATTTATTCGCGTTGGATTTGGGATATAGTAGGATAGATGGCCCCTCTGAGAACCTAAAATTTCAGTAATAAAAATGGTGGATTCTTTCAATATATACATTTAAGTTTTTGGTTAACCTTTGACACATGCAATTAAGAAAAAATGGGAGTAATGTAACACACGAATCGGGAGTTGGATTGAAAAAGTAATGGTGGTGAAAGATAATTCTAAAGTGAATGAAATATTATTAACCTGATGATGATTAAATAATGCGTATTTTCAAAACCTAACAAACGACAATAAGGTTTCACGAGGAAGGAATTGCAACTTTGTCTGAAATGATGACAACAAAATCTGTGAGACTTGTTATGATAACGAGTGGGTAGAAAGGGAGTGAACTAAGGAGGAGCAGGGCAAGGCGCAAGGAAACAGGAGGAACAGATTAGAGGAAGAGTTGCAAACGGTGAAGGGAGCTAGCGGAAAGGTGGGTGGGGACAGGGTGAGGGAATTGGGTGGCGGGGGAGGGGATTGCAAGGAGTAAAGGCCACGTTTGTTGACCCTTCCCCCCTTCTCCACGTCCTTTTCCTCCTCTCTCCCTTAATCATAGCTCCCACCCACCCACGCAAATGCCCCTCACCCAACGGCCCCTCCCACACATATATTACGCCCCGAAAACTCCAAATGGAACTCCGGCGTATTCTCGTAAGTCGGTTCGTCTTTGTAGCGGACCCCCTTGCCACGAGGCTGTCGTCTGAAAGGAAGTTCAAAGGGTGGGACATGGATGGGGGAGGGAAAATTATTGTAAGAGGGAAACCAGAGGCTTGAGCCGCTGGTTAAAAACCCCTCGAGGGATAAGCGGGAGAGGTAGAGAGTGAAAGAGAGGGACGAACGGAGGTGGATAGCGGGCGGTTCCCGGGAGGGTGCAAGGTGGAAGATTTGCATGCAGGAAGGGTATGAGATAAAGGTAAAAGCGAACTCATCACAGGAAAAATTGGAACTGTTTGGCCCACGCTCATATTTGAACCTCTGCTTTTAAACTGTTGGGCGTGTGCACAAGTTGGCGAGTTGCAAATGCCTTTCATCACCTTCCCTCAAGGGCTCCGTGGTTGTAATATCAAAGTGACGGATATAGCTGGGATTTTCACCCATAGTGAACATTTTTTTGGACCGAATGTATATTTCATACGAATTAAATTCGTCTGTAACAGCATTTGCGTTGTTCTGTTGACGACATTTCCCTAGGCTCTGGAATGGCTTAAAAATCCCTCTGCAGGGAGGATCACAGTATTTTTATAAAATAGAATATGCATAGTGAGAGAGGTGAGGGGCATTCATTGCATAAAAATAATGACCAAGTAAGAATCAAATTACATATTGAAAAGAATATGTTCGAGGTTAAACCCGAAACGGATAGTGACTCAATTAATTTAAGGCTAATGAAGTTATGAAGAGAACATTAAATGCGCTGATGAGTTTACGTCGAGAAGGGTATATATATATATATATATATATGGAAATATATATATATATTTTTTCTTACAGGTTCCCCCCCCCCATTTCCTCAACCAAATCCCCAACCCCCTCAACCCTTACCCTTCCCTCATGGTGCTACACCCCCTGCCACACACCTTTTTGGTGGCTCGCAGGGTATTTATGTAGATGTAGATGTAGATGAAGGGAAAAATGGCAGTATTATTCAAATACGAGGGGAATTTCTCACGCATTGCGTTTCACAGATAAAAGTAAAGGTAGTCTTTTTTTTTATTTACAGCTTCAAAAGAACATTTGTATATTGTTGATGATTATACAGGGGAACAGTAAACTGTTTTATGTTAAATTTTAAATGCATTATCAAAATATAGTTTGGTAATTGTGATTCACTTAAGATATGACCGGTCAGTGCGATCGTATTTGAAAAATAATTCTTTCTTGGCGCATCGAATAATATATGATATAATGTACTAAGATCATTATCATGTTACGGTAGCTATTAGCAATGAACAATCATATTAATTTTGACATCAACCGAATTAAAAGAGCATTTTTGTCTATAACTTCTCGGTGTCAAGGATGATTTCACATAGAGGACTGCAACTCCATCGCTGACGTAGTAATCTTGAAAACAGAAAAGGGGAGAACAATTAAAAATATTGATTACCTAGTACAAGTTAATGATTCGAGGAATTTGGCAGGAAACAACAAGGGAGTAATACTATAAATACGAGGAGTTTTGGTTGGCTTTGATATTGAATTCTTTTTCGAAACCAGAAAAATAAAGGTTACTAACCGTTCCTTTTGCCCTTCTTTTGGGTATAAAATTTACACTAAGAAGAGAATGTTTTCTAAATCGCATAATAACAGTAAAAGTTCAATACTTTAAGATCTGTATTTTTAGCCAAGATTATTAGTGTTGATGTTAGCCCATGTAACCCCATGAAACCCCATGTATACCCCATGAAACACTTAGCCAAGATAATCTCACAGCGTCGTTGCCATAGCCAGGAAAACAGTCGTAGTAAAAGGGAGAAGATATTGACCGGAAATATAATTAAATGCAATTAAGAAATAACACTTTGGAGGCGGAAGGAATGAAATAAAGTCCTCATCCGAAAATAAGCAATTGTGGAGGAGAAAAATTGATGCCGGGGTGGGGATGGGTAGAAAAGGAATTATAGGAATGAAGGGGATATGGTGAGTATTAAGGATGGGTCGGAGATGTTGGAGCGGGGAGAATTGCCGTTTGCTCCCGGCCGAGGGGAGGTTGGTTCCCTCGGGAGAAGGTTGAGAGGTGAGGGGAATCACTTGAAGCCAAGGAAGCGGAATTAAGAAGGATCAAAGGAGGAGGAGGATGAGAGAGGGTTGTGGGAATGGCGAAAAATGCAAAGGCAGCCGAAAATATTGAAAGGCGGTGGCGTAGGAGGTGATTTGATACAAAAAAATTAAGCCCTTCCCTAAATCCGTATAAAAAGCGTTAGATGACTATTATAGAAGATAGGAATCTCACACGCCAGGAAGGAAGGGAGAATTAGAGCCTTTAGGAAGGTACAGAGCACCCGATTGAGGGAATTATTAAGATCACACACACTCATACATACACATACAGGAACAATAGAAACGCGTAGGTCAAATCATAAGATTGATACGGTCCTGCCGTGATCGATTTCTATGTTCGTTGTTTCTCCTAGCCGAAGTTTCGATCGCAATCTAATCAATCGACGCCTGGATACAATTTCGAGAGAGACACCCGCGCAAATAGAACGCTTTCATCGTGCGAGTCCCTCGGGCGTAGCGTGCATTAGCGTCTTGCGCGCCCACTCTGTCCTTCGCCGAAGCGACGGGTTCATATGACGCAAAGCACCTCCTCTGCCTCCCCTTACCCCTGTACTCTCTCCCGCTCCCCTAGCTCATCACTCCGCACCGAGATGCTCACCCCTCCACTTCCCCCATCGCCCATTCCATCACTCCCCGCCGCCGAACGTCCGCCGTGGTCCACTTTTCTTTCTCGTTCTCCCCATTCCCTCGGTCCTTTGTGAAACTCGAACGAACACTCCGAATCGACGGCTCCGAACGAATGGTGTAAACAATGAGGCCGAGAAACGATGTAATCCGCCTGAAAGAGCTATAATAATGCCGAGGGAAGTGTTTTTTTCCTCCTCCTCCTCTCTCTCCCCGCCGAGGGTTCCAGCTCTCCTATCTTATTTTCTCTCCGTTTTGACGCCTCAGTTAATTTGTTTTCACATAGTCATTCCCCTCTTGGACTTCCAAGGGGAAGGGGGCACGTAATCCGCGACCCGTGTCGGCTATACTCAATATACGCCATCTGGATGACCTCTTGGCAAATTAAAGGATAAATAGAGCACTTCAAAACTAGAGACCAGTGAAGGGCAAACTTTTCCGCACGAGTGCCAATTCAAGAGGACATATTTACGGGCTCAAGTTTTATGGCATTATTATTCGTCGACTTTTATATTCTTCGGCTGTTCTCCATTGAATTAGATTGTGGGCCGGATGGTGAAGAAGGCGAGTTGCACGTGACCCGCAAGATTCTCATTACTGCCCTAGACCCGATGCTTTACAAAATATTTCATTTTGTTCAAACGGCGGAACATCGATACATTAGTAGCTAAATGATTACACTGTTTCACTATTAATATTGGAATATTGTGCGTATTTAGCTGCTAGTGTATAATGTTCGAATTTCACAGAATCACGCATGAATCGATGCAATTGCGTACACCGAGAAATCGTAACTACAGTCTACACTAAAACACAAAACTTGACATCTTTCTCATTCGCTCCTAATTTCACTATAATATATCTGAAGAGTGTATAAGGACGTCAGTCTGAAAAGGTTATTATTAATGCACTTTTCCTTTTTGGAAAGTCTCAATTTTAGAGAGGTTTTAATTGGAGATTATATTTTCAAACATAGAAAGGACAATTATTAAAACCAGAGGTATTGCAATTTTCCACTAGATATCTAGTGGAAAATTGCAATACCTGTGGTTTTAATATGTTACGCCTCCACCACATCACGCCTGAGACCTCATCATTCGATAGAAAGGACAAATTGCATGTGGATAAAATAAAATTATATCAGACGGAAATATAAAAACGGCATATGGAAACCCCTTCCATGAAAAAGTATATAATTACCTGAATGAAGGTGAAGGTCCTCAATAAAGATCGTAGCTTTTACGTAACCTTACCCTATTCTTTACGTATTAAATTTTAGTTACATAATTTCTTTTTTTTAACTAATTTTTTAATTAATTGCATATTTTCTTATATTTGAAGTAATTTAAAAAAAAAAATTGGACCCCTTAGATATACTTTTCTATGTAATCAATACTTTGGCGTTATACACCAGTTGACACCCATTAATAAACTGACCATCGGGGCATAATCCCTTAGATCGAACGATCAATATCTACATAGCTCATAGGGTTTATTTTAGTTTTGATTTGAATGAAACATATTTTCCAAAAATCATGACGGCTACACGCAACTAAAACCTCACAACGTAATCACAAAAGAGAGAAACGTAAATCAACAGCATATGCACACAAAACATCCAAATCAATAGTCTACCTGCGGGAAGCTTTCGGTATTTGAGATAATTTGTCGTTACTGCAAGTTAAGACCTAAATGAAAATATGAGAGATCATATATGGAGGTCAAATTAACTGGGGCGGTATCTGAAATAAAGTATCGTAGCATTAAAAAAATCCAACAAATTGTTATCATACAGGTGTACTGCAGGCGTTGTTCAAAACATGAAGTGCTCCCCATCTTCGAGACCAAAATTAGAAACCATATGAATCTTACTCGGTTCATCAGCGAGAATATACACTTCTCTCTCGACGAATTCCATCGGATCTTATTTTTTGTGGAAAGGAGTTCAAAAAATCTTTTTGATCGCTGTTCTTTACATTATCCGTGTTGAACGTGTGGCGTAATCACAGAGCAATTTCACAATAAAAATAAGAAAATAATTACATCCTTAAAAATCTAAACTTTGTAAAAGTTAGGCAAACAAAATGAGGGATAATTTACGTTTTCAAGCTTGCGAATTGCATAAGGATATTATTCGGAGGTAAGGAAGAAAACGTACGAGTATCTATGCTCATATAACTAAAAACAAAAACAGTATAAAAATATTTATTTTCAGTCGAAGGCAGAGAGATAGCTTAAAAATATAACTAACGAAGGACACTCTTCAATGAGTATGGTAATTTCCATTAATCTATTTC